>JALAJA010000135.1:65796-123296 GCA_023376005.1 Doryteuthis pealeii | reverse complement strand
AGGGTCCAGCAGCGACATCTCAACCATCGATGGCAAACTCCTAAACTCTGTAGAACAATTTAGATACTTAGGCAGTAACATCTCCTCCACAGAAAATGACGTTAATGCACGCATAGGAAAGGCATGGGCGCTATAAATAGATTATCTATCATATGGAGGTCCAATCTCACAGACAAGCTAAAGAGACAGTTCTTCCAGGCCGTTGTCGTATCAGTGCTGCTGTATGGTTGCACCATATATATATATATATATATATATATATATATATATATATATATACATTCACTATCACCAGATCTTGCTTTTGAAAAAAAAAGTCTAGTCATCAAAATCTGTTATTTATCAATAAAAATACTTGATTTTAAAACTTTTATTTGTTTATCTATCTTCTATACATATATAAAAGGCAGTTGTGTGTATATGTATGTCCGGAGGAAACTTCAAAAATAAAACAATCAACGACAAAGTAAATATATATACACATTAAATATCACCAGGGCTTGGTTTTTGAGAAAAAATAATGAAGATTTGATTTAAATTCATGAAGATATCTAGAAAATAAAATCTAAATGATAACAACATGGAATTTTTTCCATTTAATCTTGTAGACATAAATTTCTATTTTCAGAGTGACTGGATCAACGCAAGGTCTTTTTTTTACGTAGGAATTTTAATGCTTTGTTCTGGGCCACCCTGTAATATCATGTTACTAAACTAGAGGGGTTAGGGTTAGGATTTAGTGTTAGGGTTAAGGTTAGTTTAATGGGAAAATTAATAATTTGGGTTCTGTTTTTTCTGGGCCCCCTGTAATAATTAATGTTACTAAACTAGGGGGTTAGAGCTAGGGTTTAGGTTTTGGGGTGTTAGGGTTAGTTTAATGGGAAATACATTAATAATTTGGGTTCTGTTTGTTCTGGGCCACCCTGTAATATCATGTTACTAACTAGGGGGTTAGAGCTAGGGTTTTAGGTTTTAGGGTTAGGGTTAGGGTTAGTTTAATGGGCAAATACATTAATAATTTGGGTTCTGTTTGTTCTGGGCCACCCTGTAATATCAATGTTACTAACTAGGGGGGTTAGAGCTAGGGTTTAGGTTTTAGGGTTAGGTTAGGGTTAGATTAATGGGCAAATAAATAATAATTTGGGTTCTGTTTGTTCTGGGCCACCCTGTAATATCATGTTACTAAACTAGGGGGTGTTGAGCTAGGTTTAGGTTTTAGGGTTAGGGTTAGGGTTAGTTTAATGGGCAAATACATAATAATTTGGGTTCTGTTTGTTCTGGGCCACCCTGTAATATCATGTTACTAAACTAGGGGGGTTAGAGCTAGGGTTTAGGTTTAGGGTTAGGGTTAGGGTTAGTTTAATGGGCAAATACATTAATATATTTGGGTTCTGTTTGTTCTGGGCCACCTGTAATATCATGTTACAATACTAGGAAGGAGTGGGTAGGCTAGGGTTAGGTTTTAGGGTTGGGTTAGGGTTAGTTAATGGGAAATAATAATATATTTGGGTTCTGTTTGTTCTGGGCACCCTGTAATATCAGTTAAACTAGGGGGGTTAGAGCTAGGGTTTAAGGTTTTAGGGTTAGGGTTAGGGTTAGTTTAATGGGCAAATAATTAATAATTTGGGTTCTGTTTGTTCTGGCCACCCTGTAATATCATGTTACTAAACTGGGGGGTTAGAGCTAGGGTTTAGGTTTTAGGGTTAGGGTTAGGGTTAGTTTAATGGGCAAATACATTAATAATTTGGGTTCTGTTTGTTCTGGGCCACCCTGTAATATCATGTTACTAAACTAGGGGGTTAGAGCTAGGGTTTAGGTTTTAGGGTTAGGGTTAGGGTTAGATTAATGGGCAAAATAAATAATTTGGGTTCTGTTTTTCTGGGCCACCTGTAATATCATGTTACTCAACTAGGGGGGTTAGAGCTAGGGTTTAGGTTTTAGGGTTAGGGTTAGGGTTAGTTTATATGGGCAAATACATTAATAATTTGGGTTCTGTTTGTTCTGGGCCACCCTGTAATATTGTTACTAAACTAGGGGGGTTAGAGCTAGGGTTTAGGTTTTAGGGTTAGGGTTAGGGTTAGATTAATGGGCAAATAAATAAATAATTTGGGTTCTGTTTTTCTGGGCCACCTGTAATATCATGTTACTAAACTAGGGGGTTAGAGCTAGGGTTTAGGTTTTAGGGTTAGGGTTAGGGTTAGTTTAATGGGCAAAAATTAATAATTTGGGTTCTGTTTGTTCTGGGCCACCCTGTAATATCATGTTCTAAACTAGGTGGGTTAGAGCTAGGGTTTAGGTTTTAGGGTTAGGGTTAGGGTTAGTTAATGGGCAAATACATTAATAATTTGGGTTCTGTTTGTTCTGGGCCACCCTGTAATATCATGTTACTAACTAGGGGGGTTAGAGCTAGGGTTAGGTTTTAGGGTTAGGGTTAGGGTTAGATTAATGGGCAAATAAATAATAATTTGGGTTCTGTTTGTTCTGGGCACCCTGTAATATCATGTTACTAATAGGGGGTTAGAGCTAGGGTTTAGGTTTTAGGGTTAGGGTTAGGGTTTTTAATGGGCAAATACTTAATAATTTGGGTTCTGTTTGTTCTGGGCCACCCTGTAATATCATGTTACTAAACTAGGGGGGTTAGAGCTAGGGTTTAGGTTTTAGGGTTAGGGTTAGGGTTAGTTTAATGGGCAAATACATTAATAATTTGGGTTCTGTTTGTTCTGGGCCACCCTGTAATATCATGTTATCAACTAGGGGGGTTAGAGCTAGGGTTTAGGTTTTAGGGTTAGGGTTAGGGTTAGTTTAATGGGCAATACATTAATATATTTGGGTTCTGTTTGTTCTGGGCACCCTGTAATATCATGTTACTAAACTAGGTGGTTAGAGCTAGGGTTTAGGTTTTAGGGTTAGGGTTAGGGTTAGATTAATGGGCAAATAATAAATAATTTGGTTTCTGTTTGTTCTGGGCCACCTGTAATATCATGTTACTCAACTAGGGGGGTTGAGAGCTAGGGTTTAGGTTTTAGGGTTAGGGTTAGGGTTAGTTTAATGGGCAAATCAATTAATAATTTGGTTCTGTTGTTGCTGCCACCCTGTAATATCATGTTACTCACTAGGGGGGGGTTAGAGCTAGGTTGTTTTAGGGTTAGGGTTAGGTTAGTTTAATGGGCAAATACTTAATAATTTGGGTTCTGTTTGTTCTGGGCCACCCTGTAATATCATGTTAATAAACTAGGGGGTTAGAGCTAGGGTTAGGTTTTAGGGTTAGGGTTAGGGTTAGATTAATGGGCAAATAAATAAATAATTTGGGTTCTGTTTGTTCTGGGCCACCCTGTAATATCATGTTACTCAACTAGGGGGGTTAGAGCTAGGGTTTAGGTTTTAGGGTTAGGGTTGGGTTAGTTTAATGGGCAATACATTAATAATTTGGGTTCTGTTTGTTCTGGGCCACCCGTAATATATGTTAACTAACTAGGTGGGTTTAGAGCTAGGGTTTAGGTTTATAGGGTTAGGGTTAGGGTTAGATTAATGGGCAAATAAATAAATAATTTGGGTTCTGTTTTTTTCTGGGTCACACTTTAATATATGTTACTCACTAGGGGGGTAGAGCTTGGTTTAAGTTTTAGGGTTAGGGTTAGTTTAATGGGCAAATAAATTAATATTTGGGTTCTGTTTTTTCTGGGTCACCTATAATATCATGTTAACTAAACTAGGAAATAAGATTTTATTTATAATCTGGGAAGTTATTTAAAAATTAGGATTTGATAGTAAAAAAAAGAAAATCATTGGTTGCATTGTAGTTAAAAAATAAATAATTATGTCAGACAAAACAACATTGGATCTGCGAGACTAATTTTTTATTATACCCTCTTTGTAAGAAGAGTAAACGAATCGACCGCTCATCGAGTACGAAGTCCAGAATGCAAATGGCGGCACCCACCAGTCATAATTAGAGCTTACGACAGCCTGCACTAATATTTGCAAACACCACGATCGGTCATTCTAAGTACTTATCAGTAAAGGGAGGTTACTCTAACCTAACCCACACACCCTCACCAGGCAACAACAATTGATTTTATTTCTTCAAACAATGGTGCAAGTAAAAGATCTCATTTTTTGTATCAGTATTTGTATACTAAGACAACAACTTTCGTATAGATGGATAATTTGATATTTAAAAAAGTGAAAATCGATCTACCTATTAGAGATAGCATTTCTTCACCACCACCTCCATTAAATATTGTAATATTTTGAGCCCCCAAAGAAACGTGAAACCCAAGTTGTAATTTTTTTTATCTTTTAGACAATAACAAAATGAACAAAATTATTCTAATCATTTATTATTCTGATAACTCATTGAATCAATTAGATTTCCATATGCCACAGTTGAATATAAGTTGTCTATCTTTATTAAATTCTAAATGACTTGATTAGTTAAAAAGTTAGTTACTTGAAAATAATAATAGCATGGATATTCATGACAATCTCTCACCAACCGTCCCTATCATCTTCATGTTGGAAGGTCCTCTTCGCAGCATCCAGTATCTGCGCAGACCTGGTCAATATAGGTCTTTAATGGACGACCCACACTGGCGTGCACATGTGCTAATTCCATAAGAGAACGTCACTTATGAGTTCGTCTTTGCTCTCCAGATAATTTGTATTATTTAGATTTCTCGGACCATTGTCCTCATCTTTATTGCTATACAAAATGTTTCGGCCAATGTGCCCTCTCGGTTCTTCAGGTGTTTCTTGTTGAACTGATGCAACACATCTCTATTTGCCTGAATTTTTGAGATGAGGATTGATAATTTGTATTAATAGGCACATATATAAGAGAGACATGATTTCGTAGGCCACATACTATAAGAGAGCATGATTTCGTAGGCCACATACTATAAGAGAGACATGATTTCGTAGGCCACTTACTATAGAGAGCATGATTCGTAGGCCACATATATCGTAGGCACATACTTAAGAGAGACATGATTTCGTAGGCCAATACTATAAGAGAGACATGATTTCGTAGGCCACATTACTATAAGAGAGATTGATTTCGTAGGCACATACTATAAAGAGAGAATATGATTTCGTAGGCCACTAATAAGAATATGATTTCGTAGGCCACATACTATAGAGAGACTGATTTCGTAGGCCACATACTATAAGAGAGACATGATTTCGTAGGCACATACTATAAGAGAGACATGATTTCGTAGGCCACATACTATAAGAGAGATATGATTTTGTAGGCACATACTATAAAGAGAGACATGATTTCGTAGGCCACATACTATAAGAGAGATATGATTTCGTAGGCCACATACTATAAAGAGACATGATTTCGTAGGCACATACTTAAGAGAGACATGATTTCGTAGGCCACATACTATAAGAGAGATATGATTTCGTAGGCCACATACTATAAGAGAGACATGATTTCGTAGGCCACATACTATAAGAGAGATATGATTTCGTAGGCCACATACTATAAGAGAGACATGATTTCGTAGGCCACATACTATAAGAGAGACATGATTTCGTAGACACATACTATAAGAGAGACATGATTTCGTAGGCACATACTATAAGAGAGACATGATTTCGTAGCCACATACTATAAGAGAGACATGATTTCGTAGGTCATACTATAAGAGAGACATGATTTCGTAGGCCACATACTATAGAGAGACATGTTTGTAGGCCATACTATATGTAAATATTCTAATAAATTTATATCTGTTACTCCATTGCAATTTATTAGATTTCCATATGCCACAGTTGAATAAGTTGTATATCTTTGTTAAATTTTAAAATTATAAAAAGCGAGTACATAGTACTATTAGTATTTTTTGTAATTTAACCATTGTAGTTCAAAAGAACTACAATGGTTAAATTACAAAAATACTAATAACAATAAATAAAATTATTCTAATCAATTATTATTCTGCTAACTCCATTGTAATCTACTAGCAAAATAAAAACCCTCCGGGCGAGGTAAAAATACATTTCTGAAAGATATTGCTTGACGAGGTGGAAGTTAAAATTAGATGTCGGAGAGTTTGAACCATAAATCATGAATCATCAAATTTATGAAAGGAGTAAAAAAAATAAAAACAATTTGAAATCGAAACTAAGTTCTATTAACTTTGAATATCTATTAAAATAAAACAAACTATATATAAATATATGATACTGGGGATGTATCTATTAAAAACTTGTTTTAAAAAACAAGGAGGACTGTCTATGTTGCATGTTCAAATTTTGAGTGTATTTATTCTATGTTATGACGATTTCGGGATGGTGACGTGAGTGACGTAGTTTTTGTTACGAGACAAAAACGGAAGCAAATCTCCATAGATTTCCATATTACACAGTTGAATGAGCTGATTATCTTTATTAAATCATAAAATGATTTGAATAGTTAAGTAAAAGTTAAAGTTGATAGAAACAATAATCGTGACATGCATTTAAAAAATGATAGTTTATATAACAAATGGTTTAATGGGGCATCCAGCAGGGTCGAACTCGCTATCTAGTAGTAATGGATCTGTGAGACTAGCTTGCTAACCATTACACCACGATGGTACGTGTTTTTACCAACCATTCGCTACGGTTAGGATGTGATACAAAGCAAAGTTTGGGGCATCCGGCGAAGGTCGAACTCGCTATTCTGTAGTAATGGATCTGTGAGACTAGCTTGCTAAACACGATGGAATGTGTTTTTACCCAACCCATTGCTACGGTTAGGATGGGATACAAGCCAAAGTATGGGAAGAGCGAGGTCGAACTGCTATTCTGGTAGTAAATGAATCTTGAGACTAGCTTGCTAACCATTACACAACGATAGGATATGTGTTATTCCCAACTCATCGTATAGGTATAGATGATAAAAGCAAGATATGGGGATCCGGGAGTCGTTTATCTGTATAATAGATCTGAGAGACTAGCTTGCTAACCATTACACACGATGGGACGTTTTTTACCGAAGTCATTCGCTACGGTTAGGGTGTTGACAAAGCCACAAGTATGGGGCATCTCCGCAAGGTCGAACTCGCTTTCTGTAGTATGGATCTGTGAGACTTGCTTGCTAACCTTACAACCATGATGGGATGTGTTTTTTACCACATTGCTACGTTAGGATGTGATACAAGCACAAGTATGGGGCATCCGGCGAGGTCGAACTCGTTATCTGGTAGTAATGGATGTGAGCTAGCTTGCTAACCATTACCACGATGAGACGTGTTTTTAACCAACCCATTGCTACGGGTTAGGATTGATACAAAGCCACAAGTATGGGATCGCGAGGGTCGAACTCGCTATTGGAGTATGATCTGCGAGACTTGCTTGCTAATTATTGGCGAGTATGGAGCAGCACCATAATAGTGTTTAGGTATGAATATTTGTTTTAGTATCTGCACAAAACTGAAGTCATGATTCTGGTGCATCAGCAAACGCAAATTTGGAGATGGCCCGGGGGGTGGGGGTGGGGGGTGAGCTGATTTCTTTCATGGTTAATCTTTTAATTATATTTAGAATAACTTGTTTGTCCAAATTTCGATTCAGTTGTTACTCAAGATTAACCCGATTTACCACCCACAAGTTAAGCAACATGACCTGTCACTGTTTAGCATTGGTACCACTTAGGGCAGGGGTTTGCCAGTCTGGTACACAGGCCTAAGGTTACTTAAGTACCTTCTTTTAACAAGTGGTCACTCTCAAAGCAGTGGCCCATCTCATAATTGCTTAACTTGTTATTTATTAATCTTTCCTTTAGTCTAGCGCTGGTCTTGTGTTACTTCAATACGTGCTGATAATAAGTGGTCACCCATCTAAGTAGTGACCAGGTCTTTATTGCTTTGTCTGATGATTAGGCTTAAGGTGCTTAAATACTTGCTGTTTCGATGTGGTCACCATCTACAGTAAGTGTCGGCTCCTCATTGGCTTTAACTTGTTATTTATAAGCTTGCATTAGTCTACACGCTGGTGCTTGTGTTGCTTCATTAGTGCCTGATACTAAATGGTCACCCATCTATGTAGTGACCAAGCTCATTTTGCCTTAACTTCTTTTTATAAAGGCTTTCTAAGGCTGAAACCGGCCTCGTGTTGCTTACAGCCCCACAAGTTAAGAAAGATGAGCCTGGTCACTGCTTAGCATGGGTGACACTTAGGAACAGTGTCACAATCTTAAGTAGTGAACCAGGCTCATCAGTTGCTTACTGTTATATTATAACGTTTGCCTAGTTGGCACACTAGTCTCGTGTTGTTTACAGTAATCTCATTCCTAAATGGTACATCTATGATAGGTGATCAAGCTAATCCATTGCTTATTTTTATTCTAATATTTTGCTTAGTAGTGACTAGTACCAGTGTCTGTTACTCAAGTTAATTCCGATTACTTGAGCTATATCTGAACACTGGTACCGTGTTGTTACAGTACCACTATCTTACTGGTCCCATCTATGCAGTGACAGGCTCATATTGCTTAACTTGTTATTTTATCTGTGGTTTGCTAGTCTGAACACTGCACTAGAGATGCACCGACTGTAACTTGCAGAGGGGTGAAGATTTCCCCAAGGGCCACTGTTGGTGTAGGAGGCGACCCATGATGTTAGGATAGAACCCAGAGATGAGCAGTCCTTGATGCAATAGCTCCCTTTGGCCTTTTTAGTCTAGAGGGCGGTCGGAGAGGCCTCCGAATCAATCGGTTGGTCTCGTTGAGGCCTCAGCTATATAATTTTTTTTTCTTTTTTTGTTTCTCCACACCGGATTGCCTTATGGCAAGCCCCAACCTTTTTATTATAAGGTGCTAGAGGCGGTGCCAAGGGTCTACAATGTTGGGAATGACGTTTAACTCTAATCTGATGGTGAGGTTCAGTATCTAGAGGTTTGGGGAATGTGGAGACCCCTTCATCACCATTGACTCCATGTATCTGACCCGGAGTGGTAGTACCTGTTAGGGTCCCATCTCTGGTTAAATAGAAAAATGTATTTATAAAAAAATTGTATTATCCATTAAGAATTGATGTATTTCAAAACTTTATCGGCATTAAATGACCCACTGAGGTTGATATGCCGTAAAACAAAACAAACCAAACCAAACCAGAAGTCGCGCACCATGTATGAAAATGAAACGGTTGAATTCTTCAGCTACAGAGCGGTGTGTAGCCCATCTCTTCCAAACATAAAAAACAATTTAACTCTTTCTTGTATTGTTAATTTCTCACCCATATCCAATAAAATCTGAAAAACAAACAAAAAACAAATTATATGGTGCGCGACTTCTGGACACCATATATATATATATATATATATATATATATATATATATATATATATATATTTGTATATGTATAAGTATTAACTTACCGATCGTTGGAAGCGCACAATATCCAGAGGTTAAGGTTGAGAAAAAACAAATACAAAGTGCTCAATATAATGTAGAGCATAAATTTATTTTAAGAATGGAAATGAGTAACCTACTCGAGTTTCATCGATAGATTCTTTCAGGGTTACTTTTAAATTAATCGAGTTTACGATTAATCTTTGGTGTTATAAACATGCCGTTGGAATGGGACTTTAAATTATATATATATATATATATATATATATATATATATATATATATAAAAGTAAAGTAAAAGTCGTCGGGGCGGCCTAAAGTCGGTATCAGCGAATCAGCGAGGGAGTCTATCCCCTTTTCAATAGCGCTAGACCAAGGAGATTGTTTTTTGGCATGAGGTGGAGCGCCACACCTACCATCAGCTCCTTACTTTACCGCACAGATCCCTGTGCTACTCATACGCTGAGTTGGCGAGGACCGGTATCGAACTAGAAACTATGTGGTTTCTAGCCGAACGCTCTACCAACTGAGCTATCCCGGTCCTTATATATATATATGTGTGTGTGTGTGTGTGTGTGTGTGTGTGTGTGTGTAATTTATTTACTGGGATGTTTATATTACTACACGGTATAAACTAGAATACTCTTCTTAGAATGTCCCATTTACTAGATTACCTTTCCCATCATGCATCACGCAACATTTTTTTTCTGATGACTGCATAAGCGAGAAACTGACAGTCTTTGTTTGTTTCTTATTCATATCATATTTATTGTAACCTGGTACTGAGTTTAATCAGACGTATAACCTTATATTGTATCCATGAATAGAGATTTTAAGTGATTTATAATGGATTTAATTATTGATATTTATTGATGACATTTAGTGTCAATGATAGTAGAATAATATTGACTTATTTGGTATTTACCTATGTAAAAGATACTATATGGACTTTTAATTTCTTAACTAACCATTGATATCCTTTCGAATTAGCTATAGAGTGTTTTGATTGAATTAATGTTAACTATATTTATACATACTAGCAAATATATGCACCCTCCGGGTGCAAGTATTTAAGTTTTAATGTAATAAAATATTGTATTAAATTAGAAAGCCTAATGAAACTAAATAAGAATACAGATAAAAAGATTTGAAACAGAGGGAGTATAATAAAAAATGGGACAACTGAAACTTACTCTTCCATCACTCACGTCTTTCATTGTTATTTTTTCTAATTTAAGAATTTAGTTATAAGAGGCAGTAAAGAATAAAATGACAGTTATTTTATCTTGTTAATGGATTTCATTTAAGATTCATTGAAGAGATTGTTGCTTATATTCATTAAAATAAAACCAAACAGTTAGAAATCAATAATATTAAGCACATATTTATTAAATTTGATTTTTTAATATTAATATGCAAATTAGCCTTCCCGTTCACACTGTAAACCGCTATTTTGTTGTATATATAAATATAATTGCATGTTGTCAGTATGTAGACATAGTTAACAGTATTAATAATGTAAGACAATTTTATTAATAATTGAGGTTTAGATAAAAAATAAAATCATTGAGAATGCGACGTCAATAACTAAGGGAATTGTAACTTGAGTAGTAATATAGTTTCGGTTACAGACAGAAAAACAGACAATCTCCATTATAATAAGATATTTAGAAATTGACTAAACCTATGAATATATAGATATTGGATGTTATGCGAATATACATGTGGATGTGTATATGTGTATATATAATATATTTTTTGCTCCTTTTGAGTTTTCACATCAGCATTAGCTGATGGTCTTTCACTGGAGTCTGAGTGACAGCAAGTCTCCTCAGGTCTCCAGGACTCTTCTGAGTATTCTGGCAGATTGCAGCAGTGCAGTGTTCTGAATGGTTTCAATCCTTCCTCTGATATCCAGACTATCCAAGCCCTTTTCTAATCCTTTTGGGACTGTTCCAAGTGCACCAACTACAATTGGTATCACTTTCACTTTCATATTCCATAACTTTTTCAGTTCTCTGGCAAGGTCCAGATATTTGTCCATTTTTTCATTTTCCTTTAGCTTCACCCTGTGATCTGCTGGCACTGCAAAATCCACCAGTTGACAAGTTCTTTCTTTTTTGTTTATCAACACTAGGTCTGGCCTTCTTGCTGGGATAAGGTGATCCGTTTTTATCTCAAAGTCCCAGAGAATTTTGTGCGTTTCGTTCTCAAGAACAGATTCTAGTTTATGCATATACCATTTTGTTGTCTGGTCAAAATTTAATTTTTTGCATAATTCCCAGTGGATCACCTTCCCAACCCAGTCGTGTCTAGTTTTGTATTCTCGTTGTGCTAGTTTGCTACATTCGCAGAGTATATGGTTAACAGTCTCATCTCTATTACCGCAAAGTCTACATTTACTATTTTGTTGGGTCTTATCAATTTTCGCTTTATTATTATTATTATTATTATTATTATTATTATTATTATTATTATCTTTAATTTATTTTATTATCATTATTATTATTATTATTATTATTATCTTTATTTCCTTTTTATTTCCTTTTTTATCTATAGTTTTTTTATACACCATTATATTATCTATTATATTCTAATGTTTAAATATAAAAAACATTTTATTTACTTCTTTATTTATATTTTAATATAATATTCTGTTTTTTTTTTTCGGTCATTGTCTTTATTTGTCTGTCTGACTACCATAACCCTGAGAAGCCAAAACTTGAAATGTATCTCTTTTTTCTCATTCGACTTCCTGTCACCATGGTGACAATCTTACATTGTTAAAAAAGAAATGTATTTTTGTTTGTTTTTGTTTGAATTTATTTTTTAAATTCTACTTTTTGTTTTTTGAGAAATGCAATTCAAAAGTAAATTGATCCCCATCTGATGAGACTGAATTTTGGGGAGCTATATTAAATCAACTTAGATTTATATAGGCCCCAATTTTGGTCGAAATAAATTTATTATGGAATTACGGTGTTGAGTTCTTCCTTCCTTTCTATGATATATATATATATATATATATATATATATATATAAGATTTTTGGATGTTTTTTTGTTTTTTATAGAAGTATTGTTGAATAAATTATTATTTATATTTTGCTTGAAGGCAATTATAATGCATGTATCGTATAAAATTCGATAATTATAGAAAATAATCTTGACAAGTGAATCCCGGCAAAGGATGGCTCGCTATGCAGAACACCGTACAGACTGTTTCGATTTTGTTAAGTCTCATCAACGATGTATACCAACGACTCCCCTCCGACAGGAATCGAAACCGGGGCCCCAGCAGGCATAGTCAGAGACCATATCGCTTCGGCCGCCGGCACATAGCGAACAATCCCTGCGAAATTAACCTTGTCAATGATACTACACGCCTCTACCATAGTAGGTAAGGGGACGTTTATTGAGTAGTAAACAAACCCGGTCGTAAGCTCTTCGTCTCTCTCTCTCTCTCTCTATATATATATATATATATATATATATATATATCATTTTCTTATATCTTTTAGTCTTTATTCTCTCTCTCTCTCTCTCTCTCTCTCTCTCTTCTCTCTCTCTCTTTCATTTTCATATCTTTGTCTTTCTTTTTCTCTCTCTCTCTTCTCTCTCTCTCTCTCTCTCTCTCTCTCTCTCTCTCTCTCTCATTTCCTCATCTTTTAGTCCTTCTTCCTCTCTCTCTCATTTTCTTATATCGATATGATATCGATACTGATTAGATTTCTGAGTCTGATTTATATATATATATATATATATATATATATTATATATATTATGGCATCGATACTGATTGGATTTCTGGGTCTGATTTTTAAAAAACTTCTGCTACCAGTTGCCCCCATTTAATGTCTAAACACATTTATTTACATTTTTTGTTTCTGTTTACTGATTTATTTATTTTCTAGGCTAAATAGCGACTGCGTATGTCTGTCTGTGTGTCTCCATGTGTCTGCGCATGCGTGTAATCGCTGAAAAACAAAAATCCAAATGACATTTAGTACACTGTTTGTTTATTGTTCATGGGGGAGGATATAACCAAGGGCCAAAAAACATCGACTGGAATTTCGGCTGTGTTTTTGAAAAAACAAAATTGCGATCGGCAAATCTTTAAGTAGTTGGCGCCATAGAAGGAAAATGGCCGAATATGTGCGTCTTGTTCGTTCGACAAAGCGCCCTCTGTTGGTGGATTTAATTTTTGTGGCAATTGATACCCCCTCCCCTCCCCGAAATGCGTTTAATGGCCGATGACAGGGTTGGGGTAGGGTGTGCAAAATTCTAATCGGAGTTTATTAATGCATCTTGAAAATCTTTGCTTAAATCGGGAACTGAGAAATTGTAATAGCTGAACTTTGACCCGGCATCATTTAAAATGGCGGCTTGTGTAACAGGCCATGAAATAAGCTTCAATTAATATTTTTTTGCACTCTAATTGATCAAGACAAAGAATCAGCTCAATTGGAAGTCCGTCATTGCAACTACTCCCAGGTCCACTCTGAAATATATGAGAAAATGAGAGAGAGAGAGAGAGAGAGAGAGAAAGAAAGACTGAAAGATATGAGAATATGAGAGAGAGAGAGAGAGAGGAGGGAGAGAGAGAGAGTGAGAGAGAGAGATGAGAAAATGAGAGAGAGAGGAGAGAGAAGGGAGAGAGGAAGAAGGACTAAAAGATATGAGAAAATGAGGGGGAGAGAGAGAAAAGAAGGACAAAGATATGAAAATGAGAGAGAGAGAGAGAGAGAGAGTAGAAAGACTGAAATATAGGAATATGAGAGAAAGAGAGAGAGAGAGAAGAAGAAATACTAAAATATGAGAAAAGGAGAGAGAGTGAAAGAAAGACTAAAAGATATGAGAAAATGAGAGAGAGGGAAAGAGGGAGAGAAAGAGAGAGAGAGAGAGAGAGAAAGAGAGAAGGAAGACTGAAATATATGAACGAAATGAGAGAGGGAGAGAGAGAGAGAGAGAGAGAGAGAAAAAGAAAGACTAAAATATATGAGAAATGATAGAGAGGGAGTTAGAAGAAACACAGAAAGATGTGAGAGCGAGAGAGAGAGAGAGAGAGAAAAGAGAAAGAGAGAGCGAGAGAAAAGAGAGAGCGAGAGAGAGAGAGAGAGAGAGAGAAAGAGAAAGAGAAATGGGTAGAGAGAGAGCTACAACTAAACTCATCATCATTAGTCATGCTGACAGCAGGATTCTCTCTCTCTCTCTCTCCCTCTCTCTCTCTCTCTCTCTCTCTCTCTGCACACGTCCCTATCGGTCATCGCCCATGGAAGGTCCTGCAAGTGGCATCCAGAATCCGAACAGAGCTGATTAATTTAATTGTTGCTGGTCAGGTTACACTGGTGTACCGCTATCCACAGGAGAACATCACTTATAAGTTCGTCCCTTTCCCCTCTAGCAATATCCAGGGTATATTGATCGTCTTATTTGGGGGTTGGTGGCCATACAGCTGCTTTTTGTTAGGTGCTGCTTCCAAGATTTGTTCAAGATAACACGTAGCATCGTCATGTAATTCCCAACTATCTCTTTCTCTAAGCACTTCGTTAGAATATAAGGATTTGTGTGATAGGAGGCAAGTGGCCGTGTAATTGCATTTTTGTGGGATGATGTTTTCCACGATTTGTTTAACATATATCTTTATAGCGTAAGAATGGACGTCCAATAGAACGCTTAGCATTTGGTAATTGTCCGTATAATATCTTCTTTTGAAGCCTGTTCTCGTTCATTCTGACAACGTGACCAGCCCACCTAAGCTGAACCTTTGCTAGTAAGGTTTCAATGCCTGCAATGTTACACATTTTTTTTTTTAAATATTGTGCTATTTTTTAATCTAGTAAATAGAAACCACAAGGTTCCTAGTTCGATACCGGTCCTCGCCAACTCAGCGTATGAGTAGCGCAGGGATCTGTGCGGTAAAGTAAGGAGCTGATGGTAGGTGTGGCGCTCCACCTCAGATGCCAAAACAATCTCCTTGGTCTAGCGCTATTGAAAATGGGATAGACCCCCTCGCTGACTGGCTGATACCGACTTTAGGCCGCCCCGACGACTTACTTATATATATATATATATATATATATATATATTATATATATATATATATATATATATAGCTGCTTACTTTACCGCACAGATCCGCATACACGTGTTTCGAAGTTTACAGCTTACTTCTCATCAGTGGGGCTTTACTATTAACAGCTACCTCTAGCCGAGATCGAAACCTGACTGAATTTTCGTCTGCCAAGTCTTTTACCCGTGCGGCTATTAGCGGCTGTCAAGTTTGAGTGAACAATTAATTGATACATCCCTACGTGGAATGTTTTTTATAAACACCAGAGGACTCTAGACTTGTAAACAGTCGAGTTTTAGCTTATACGCCAAGCGGTGAATTTTCAATTAATGTCCCTTCTACAGTGCTCAAAACACTAAAATAAAAAATACATTAAAAAAAATGATCTATTATCAAAGTTAGGTTCTTTTTATGAACGAATACCTTTTTAATGATTTCACCGTTTTTTGCAAAACAATAACATACACTAGATTCCGGGAATTTGCAACATGTTAGGGATAAATAATAACACTTTATTTTTGCAATACAAAATTGCTTCTACCATAACCCCTAGAAAAATCAAATATCTAAATTCTAACGGTCTATTTCAGCGTTCCAAAAGTGATTTAAAAAAATTCTCTTTGAACATTTCTAAAAATTCTCCGTTTTTCCCCAACGAATTTTTTCATTCAAAATAAAATTTCACTCTGATGAAGGTCGAATCTTCTCTGCGTGCAGAATATTTTCACACAGATGAACTGACCGAAACACATGTGTAAGTGATATGATTAAATTCATCTTTTATTTATCCATTCTGTTCTTTCTTTCTTTATTCTTTCTTCCTCATTATATATATATATATATATATATATATATATATATATATATATATATATATATATATATATATAAGGAAATTAATCCGACAATATGTGAAGAAAACATTTTCAAAAAATATAACACACACAAGATGTTATGATCAGAGGAAACAATTTTATGTGTCTATACTTAAGTATTTCGGTATTAAACCATCATCAGGACACTGTTACAGAAATGTTTGTGAGGGAGAAAAATGAAAAATGTTAAGTGTAAGTGAATGTGTGAATGTAATGTTATTAACTGTTAATTTTTATATGTGCGTTTGTTTACGAAAGCTGATGACGTGATCATTGCATGTGAAAAAATGGAAATTGAAGATCATTTGAAAATATTTTCTTCATGTATATATAATATATATATATATATATATATTGGGAGAATATGTGCTTAATTGAAGTCGTACCTAATTTTGAAAGTTAATTAATTAATAATTAATTAATTAGGCGGGCATACCTATTCAAATGTAAGGCTAAACAAATCGAGATGCCCGCCTAATTAACTAATTATTTATTAATTGACTTTCAAAATTAGGTACGACTTCAATTAAGCACATATTCTCCCAAAAATTGTCGGCTAAAAAAGCCATATCAAAACACATCGTTTGTGCATTTACTCATAGGCCTAATGGGCTGAAATGTACATACAGAGATTGACTTTTTCTCGAGTTGTTTGCGCTTTACATTTAAACCGATATGCACGCCTAATTCATTTAGTTATAATTAATTAATTAACAAATTAGGTATGACTTTAATTAAGCACATAATCTCCCTAAAAATTGTCGGCCTTCGCCATTTTCAAACACATTGTTTGACCACTTCATACTGTCGTGCCATAAGTCACCCAAAAAGTGCGATATACATACCAGTTTAAAATGAACGAGAGATTCTGGGGAAGCCAGCTAGTGTAGTGGTTAGAATGTCCGCCTGTCAGCCACACAGGTAGGGTTCGAATCGAGCACAAAGCACTGCCCTGTCTCTCTCTCTCTCTCTCTCTCTCTATATATATTATATATATATATATATATATATATATATATGTAAAATAAAGAATGAAAGAACAAAACTCAGACAAAAATATGTAGTATGTGTGTGTGTGTTATTTGTGGTAAAGTGTGAAAATCAAACCTTGGATTAAAAAATTCATAGAAAAAACGAAATTTCCCGTGTGGATCCCATAAACCTGGTGGAGAATTCAAACCAGGTTTGTTATATTTATGTAAAGTCTTGTTAGTCATCAACATGTGGGGTGCTTAAATGTCAATTATTCAGGATGTTTGAATTGTAATTTTGGTGGTAAATACAGATATCATCTTTCAAGATATGGCAGTCATCATATATATATATATATATATATATATATATATTATATATATATCATCACTTTCGTATATATATATATCATGTATTATATATATATATATATATATATATATATATATATATATATATATACATATATATATAATATATTATTATGTGTCGCCCACTGACAGCTGATGCGGGGACTGGTGTTTTTAAACTATTAAATACATAGGAATGTATCTTTCGGTCACTGAAAGATCAAATTTCCGGAGAAATGATCATTTGCTTAGTAGTGAGAGTTAATTTAAATTACCAATTAGAGAGCTCATTACCAAATTTATGGGAGCATATATTAATAAGTCATATATATATATATATATATATATATATATATATATATATATTATATATATGTAAGCTATCCATATATATATATATATAGTATATGTATATATAATAATATATATAAATGTAAGGTATCCATATATATATATATTTATATATATATATATATATATATATATATATATAAATGTAAGGTATCCATATATATATATATTTATATATAATATATATATATATATATATATATATATATATATATATATATATATATTATAATGTAAGGTATAATATATATATATATATATATATATATATATATATATATATAATATATATAATGTAAGGTATCCATATATATATATATTATATATATATATATAATATATATAATATATATATATATAATGTAAGGTATCCATATATATTTATATATATAATATATATATATGTGTGTGTGTGTGTTCTCGCCTCTCTCTCTCTCTCTCTCTCTCTCTCTCTCTCTCTCTCTCTCTCTCTCTCTCAAATTAACCTGCGAATTATTTAGATTACTTAACAAATAATTTTCCCATGCCGGCACGAGATTTCTGCATTCCTGTCCGCCATTATTCTAATACAGAAGGCGGGAAAATGAAAAAGAAGATACGAACAAGAATTGGACACAATAAACCACACTCTAGTTGTGTCTCTGGTCCAACTGATACAGAGTATTTGGCCTCCGCCCAGCATTCCTTGTATATGACACACATGATGATGATAATGATGACGATGATGATGATGATGATGACTTTTATCTACTAAAGAATACTTCCCCTTATTCAATACCTAAGCAATTCTTTGTATCTTCTATCTTGTTTTGTATTCAACTTCTATTAAGTTTTCTCAGGCAATAAAGTTTCTGTGTTATAACTTTAGTCGTGAATTGTTTTTGTATTAGTACCGTTAGAGGAAATGACGACGACAACGACGACGATGATGATGATGATGAGATGACTTTTATCTACTAAAGAACATTTCCCCTTATATGAATATGTATAAGCTCTTCTTTGTATCTTCTATCATGTTTTGTATTCAACTTCTATTAAGATTGCTCAGGCAATAAAGTATCCTTGTTCTAACTTTCGTCGTGAATGTTTCTTATATATTATAACGTTCGATGAAACGATATACCCAACCACTTATAATTTCTCCCAATATCATTATTATATTATTATTATTATTAGGAAAATAAAAAACACCCTCCGGGTGATGTAAAAATAGATTTTTGAAACATATTGCCTGAGGGGTGGGAGTTAAAAATTCAATGTCAGCGAGTTTGTACCCTAAGTAAGTAAAATCATCAAATTCATTAAAGGATTAAAAAATAAAACAATTTGAAATGTAAAATTTGAATATGTATTAAAACAAAACAAACTATATATAGATATATAATAACCTTGGTTAGGCAACTGGTCTAAGAGAAGGAAAACTCAGAATTCAAACCTGTTAAACTCCCCTTAAGAAATTGACCTTGTGTCACATCCTGCTCGTGCGGGGGGTATATATATATAGAGAGAGATTATATTCCTTACTTGTCGCGGTTCTTACGCTAGGTACTAGGTGGTGTGACAAGCAACCTAATGAAAAGCAGAAGCGCCAAGGTCAAAAGACTCTTAGACCCTCCAGCCTTCAGTGGTAGAAAACACCAGTTGTGGCTCCTGTCCATAGGAGAGGGGGCTTTGAACCCCACCCAACATTCCTTGTGCATGACACACGAAACTATTTCACTCTTAAACCATCGCAGAGGTAACATGAACCAGTTGCGTTTCCTGTTTATATATATATATATATATATATATATATATATAGTCACCGGGGTGGCGGAAAGTCGGTATCAGCCAGTCAGCGAGGAAGTCTATCCTCTTTTCCTTAGCGCTAGACCAAGGAGATTGTTTTGGCGTGTGAGCGCCACACCTACCATCAGCTCCTTACTTTGCCACACAGATCCCTGTAGCTATTCATACGTTGAGTTGGCGAAGGCCGGTATCGAACCTTGTGATTCCGAGCCGAACGCTCTACCAACTGAGCTAAACCGGCCTTTATGTATAAGAAATTCTTTGCATCTTCTGTCATGTTTTTGTTAGCTCAGTCGGTAGAGCGTTCGTCTAGAAACCACAAGGTTCTAGTTCGATACCGGCCCTTGCCAGCTCAGCGTATGAGTAGCTACAGGTATCTGTGCGGTAAAGTAAGGAGCTGATGGTAGGTCATATCGTCCTAAATTTCGACCAATCAAACCGGAATGTTAAAAAGCCGATAAAATGCCGATCCCTTGTAAAAAGGAAAATATGGCGGACCGAAAGAAAAACACGAAGTCTGATAAATGAGAAACGAAAGCCATATGTGTTATTGGCGGGTAAATCTGAACTGAACAATAGAGAAGAGAGAGAGAAGAAAAAAGGAAAAGAAGAAAAAAGAAAAGAAAGAAAGAAAAGAAAGAAAAGAAAGAGAAAGGGAGAAGAAAGAAAGAAAAGAAAAGAAAAAGAAAAAAAGAGTGAAAAGAAAGAAAAAGGAGAAAAAAGAAAAAGAAAGAAAGAAAAAGAAAAAGAAGAAAGAAGAAAGAAAGAAAGAAAGAAAAGAAAGGAAAAAGAAAGAAAAAGAAGAAAGAAAGAAAGAAAAGAAAGAAAAAAGAAAAAGAAAGGAAAAAAGAAAAAGAAAGAAGAAGAAAAAGAAAAAGAAAGAAAAAGAAAGAAAGAAAGAAAGAAAAGAAAAAGAAAAAGAATAAAAAGGAAGAAAAAGAAAGAAAGAAAGAAAGAAAAAGAAAGAAAAAAAGAAAGAAAGAAAGAAAGAAGAAAAAGAAAAAGAAAGAAAGAAAAAGAAAGAAAGAAAAAGAAAAAGAAAAAAAGAAAGAAAAAAAAGAAAGAAAAAGAAAGGAAGAAAGAAAAAGAAAAGACAGAAAGAAAGAATCAAACAATCAAAACAAGAAAAGAAAAGACAAAGAAAAAAGATAAAGAAAAAGAAAGGAAAAAAAGAAGAACCCACCCCAACCCACCCCTTTAATGGCGGTAAATGTGTTTTTATAAAAACCAGGTTAATAATTCAACCGATCTACACAAGATAATTTGTTGTTTAAACAATTTTTTTTTTCACCAATTCTATTTTTAGTTGGAAGACGTCAAATATTTTTTAGACAATAAAAGATTTAAAACTGAGTCGGCCATTTTTTTTCCAACTATAAATGCAACAGGATGTTTGTGAATTGTTGTGTATTTACCGCATTTAATTATACTTAATTAAAGTTTTGAAATAAAATAACTGATGAATTATAAAATTCATTAATTGATAAATCAATGCTGAAAATTTCATTAAAATCGGATAATTACCTGACTTTTGGTAAAAAAATTTTGCAATCGCGAATGTTACATTAAATTTGTTAAAAAGCCATTTTAAGCCATTTTAAACCGGCGTCTAAGACCGAAAGCGATAGAAATTGGCCGAAAAAATCGTTTTAAATATATTTTTTAAAAATTGTATATGTAATGATTTTTTTTTAATGTTACTACTTATTGTTTTAGACAAAAGTTTGACCTTAAATAATAGATTTGATTAATTTTAATTCGTTTTTAAAACAAAAAAATCTGTCGCGAGCAGACGATTTTGGGGCCACCCTAATATACAAGGCTCTGGCAATTTTGTCATCTGCTACGAATTTTAAAAGCGAATTAAAAATAATTAAATCTATTATTTAAAGTCAAACTTTGTCAAAATCGAAAGTAGTAACATAATAACCATCATTAAAAAAAGAAAAATATCATTACATATGCAGTTTATTTTAATAGATTTAAAACGATTTGTTTTGGTCAATTTCGACGTGATCCGCTATTTTGTCTATTTTTCAATGGTTTTACGAGCTTGTTTACAATTTTTATGTAACTTTCGCGATTGCAAAAAAATTTACCAAAAATCAGGTAATTATCAAATTTTAATGAAATTTTCAGTATTGATTTATCAATTAATGAATTTTATAATGCATCAGTTATTTTATTTCAAAACTTCAATTTAGTATGTTTGCTATGAAAAATTAATATATAAAATTCATTTAAAATGTGAAAAGTCTGATGTTAAGTTTAAAATGTTATATTTTTAGATTCTAGAAATAAATATCTATTTAATGCAAACGTTATTTTAGATACATAAAGTAATGAGTTTTGAAGAAAAACTCGATTGAAAATGTATCTTTAACTTCTGTTTAGAAAGGATTCTAATTAATATTTTATATGATTGATTGATTGATTGATATGTGGAACATGAATGTGAGAGTGATGCCAATTAGAGTTGGTCCTTGGAACAGATTATAAGAACCTGGAAACGAGACTGGAGGAACTGGAGATCAAAGGAAGAATCAAGACCATCCAGACCACAGCAGTGTTAAAATCAGACAGAATACTTAGAAGAGTCATGGGGACCAGAAGAGACCTGCACAAAGTGAAAATCTTTAAATAATGGAGATTGGGTGTATTTCTGTCTGTAACCAAGACTATGTCACAGCTTACGTCACAATATTCTTAATGGGCAATTATCCATTTTAATGAAATGTGCTCAACCAAATTGGGAGCATATATATATATATATATATATATATATATATATATATATATATATATATATATATCAGCTACAACATCAGTTAAAATTTTGCAATTCAGAAATCATTAATAAATCATTTTACAAACAAAAATAGATTTAAAAAAATCACCATTTCAACAAACCTTCTGATATTGAATTCTTAACTCTCACCCTTCCCAAGCAATATCTTTTCGATCAATCGGCTGGTCACGTCAAGCCCAGCACCTATATGATTTACCCAACCCTATTGCCCTTATGGCAAGCCCCAACCCCTTTTTATCATATGGGTGCTAGAAGGCGGTGACTGCAGGTCTACATGTCCTGGGAATGACGTTAAACTCTATCTGATGGTGAGGTTCCAGTTTTGGAGGTTTGGGGAATGTGGAGCACCCCATTCATCACCATTGCTCCCTGGTCCACTCTGACCTGGAGTGGTAGTACCTGTTAGGGTCCCATCTATGGGTTAAATAGAAAAATGTATTTATAAAAAAATGTATTATCCATTAAGAATTGATTTATTTCAAAATTTTATCGGCATTAAATGACCCACTGAGGTTGATATGCCGTAAAACAAACCAAACCAAACCAAGCAATATCTTTCAAAAATTATTTTTTACATCGCCCTGGGGCATTTTCTTTCTTTTTTTTTTTTCTTTTTTTTTTTCAAAATAGAATTGTTTTGTTAATGATTGGCACAAGCCAGTATCTAACAGTACAAAATATTCTGAAATTTTAAGACAAAAACTGATCCCTCAATCCCTGACTTCAAAACAAAGAATGTGGAAGCATATGGTGTAATGGTTATCACCGTTGGAAATGGACACGACGAGATGAGACGCTTAAGAAATTGATCTTGTTTCGCACCCAGTTTGCGCGGAGTGGTTGGTAAATATATCTATTAATAATGGAGATTCGCTTCCGGGTTTTGTCTGTAACGAAAACTACGTCACTGCTACGTCACATTACCCCAAATCGTCATAACATAGAATAAATACACTCAAAATTTGAACATTCAACATTAGACAGTCCTCATTGTTCTTTAAAACAAGTTTTAATAAATACATGACTGGTATTATATATCTATATATAGTTTGTTTTATTTTAATATATATTTAAAGTTATCAGAACTAAGTTTCCATTTCAATTTTTTCATTTTTTACTCCTTTAATAAATTTGATGATTTTACTTTACTTATGATACAAACTCTCTGATATTTTCAACTACCATCCCTTCAGGCAATAATTTATTTTACGTCGCCTAGAGGGCGTTTTTTATTTTGCTAGTATATAGAATATAGCTCTATTTGAATATTATTTTACACTCTAGCAGGACCTGTGGATATACCACAGTTTGATAATTTAATTATTACAACGTTTGAAATGTTAAGAGCTTTTGCTAAATAGTTCAATGTGTAAAAAGTGTAAGAAAATCTTTTTCTTTCATTCTTTTCAGCTTTTCATTATGTTCGATTGAAACAGATTAGCGTTATCGTTTCTGCGCGCTGACCTGTTACCATTAATCTATCTGTCTATCTATCTATCTATCTATCTACCTCTTACTGCCTTTCTTTCTTTCTCCTGATACCATTAATCTATCTATCTATCTATCTATCTATCTCTTATTGCCTTTCTCTCTTCTACTGATGCCATTAATCTATCTATCTATCTATCTATCTATCTATCACTTATTGCCTTTCTTTCTTTCTCACGATAACCTTAATCTATCTATCTATCAATCTCTTATTGTCTTTCTTTCTTCTCCTGATAACATTAATCTATCTATCTATCTATCTATCTATCTATCTCTTATTGCCTTTCTTTCTTTCTCCTGATAACATTAATCTATCTATAACTATCTATCTATCTATCTATCTATCTATCTATCTATCTATCTATCTCTTATTGCCTTTCTTTCTTTCTCCTGATAACATTAATCTATCTATAACTATCTATCTATCTATCTATCTATCTCATTGTCTTTCTTTCTCATGATAACCTTAATCTATCTATCTATCTATATATCTATCTATCTCTTATTGCCTTTCTTTAGTTCTCTTGATACCATTAATCTATCTATCTATCAATCTATCTATCTATCTATAGATATGTATCTATATGTATTCGATACTCGCTACATGCTCCACACTTGTGACCTTGTGTCACATCCTGCCCTTGTTTAATGACTTGGGTAAATACCTACTTGAAACTAAGGAGTTTTTTGTGCCCCCCCCCCCGCTCTTCTATTTGTTAAGCCATACGTTTGATCACTTCACAGCCCGAGAAATTAATATCCCCAAAGTTGTTAAAATGAGACCTTTTTTTAAAAAACTTAATGTGTTACATAAAGCGGCTTCCCGGCGTCGCCTGGGTAGAGGGGATGCAAAAAAAGGTTAGACCCACAGATAGATAAGTATCTATGTTACACGAGAAGATTGTTCCTGAATGTTTGATGATACGGTTATTAATTGTCGAGAGTATGGAGATAGTTTTTGAGAAAAAAATAAATTGTGGGGATTTAAAAGTTTCCGGGATACCACAGTTCAGTGGGTACTTTACACACACACACACACACACACACACACACACACGTACACACACACACGTACGCACACACACACACACACACACATTTATATATATGTATGTGGATTTTTATGTAAATGCATACCAGACAATTAATATATGCACAATTACAATATAACTACTGATAAAAATAATAATCAAAAACATACATCCTTATAAACCAATAATTATTTTCACATAATTATAACCACACTAACACTATTTGCATAAACATTCACTAGCACACAATTATCATCAGAATACAGCGTCCCATACTCACGCCATAAAATAGAATATTTGATGTCATATTTCAAAACCGTCTCCTTTTTCAAACCTCAAAAATTTTTAAACGGACTGAATAACAAGGACTACCACTCGCTTTTCTCACTATTCTGCGATAAATAATTTCTTATCACCTTCCACCTACCAACAAATGCCCTGAAGATGATCTAATTAATAGATCGAAACACTGCAGCGTCGGCCAATAAACTCACCACTTAAAGCCAATAAACTCACCACTTAAAGCCCTGATGAAGATCTATTGAAACAGATCGAAACACTGCTGCGTAGGTGAAATAAACATTACTTTATTTATGAACTTATTTATACATTATATATATATATATATATATATATATATATATATATATATATATATATATATTATATTATGAAAAATTGAAAAACACAAGTTCATAAATAAAGTAATGTTTATTTCACCTACGCAGCAGTGTTTCGATCTGTTTCAATAGATCTTCATCAGGGCTTTCGTTAATTTGAGGAAAGATAAATGTATCACAGAAAATAAGATACATTTATTTTTCCTCAAATTAACGAAAGTCCTGATGAAGATCTATTGAAACAGATCGAAACACTGCAGCGTAGGTGAAATAAACATCACTTGTTTTATGAACTTGTGTTTTTTCAATTTTTCACTATATTACACACACACGCACGCACACACACACACACACACACACACACACACACACATATATATATATATATATATATATATATATATATATGCGTGTGTGTGAGTGTGTCTGTGTGTGCGTGTGGGGGGGGGATTTGTCTTGTACACGCTAATTATCTGAAAAAATAAGGAAAACTCTTTTGAAATCTACCAGGAAGATGAAGATGAAGAAACCAACTCCACGCTTGACTGATCACGAATCACATAAAAAGTAGGATTTATTGGTTTCTTTTTCTTTTCTCTTTCATTTTTTAAAACGTTGGATTTATTACGTCACGAAGAAGAAGAAGAAGAAGAAGAAGAAGAAGAAGAAGAAGAATTAAGGAAAGAAGAAGAAGAAGAAGAAGAAGAAGAATGAAGGAAAGAAGAAGAAGAAGAAGAGGAGGAGGAGGAGAAGAAGACTGTGAAGAAGAGGGGGAGGAGAAGAAGACTGTGAAGAAGAAGAAGACTGTGAAGAAGAAGAAGAAGAAGAAGAAGAAGAAGAAGAAGAAGAAGAAAGAGATGGAGAAGGAGAAGGAGGAGGAGGTGTGGGAAGAGGAAACTGGGAAGACAGTGAAGAAGAAGAAGAAGAAGAAGAAGAAGAAGAAGAAGAAGAAGAAGAAGAAGAAGAAGATCATCCGCCATTTTTACAGAAGGTGTTCACTTCAGTGCAGATTGAGTGGTTGTGTCGGAATAAACAACATTAATTTGGATGAGAGCCACAACAGCGCGGGAAAAAAACGGAAGTAATGAGAAGAGTCGCGCGTGCGCACAACAAACCGCATGTGTTAAGAAAATGGTTTCCTCTTTTTTCTTCTTCTTCTTCTTTTTTTCTTTTTCTTCTTCGTTCCTTACTGAAGCGAATCTGTTTTCTCATTTGTCCATACTTTTGGCGTTGAATCAAAGAATGGTAAAAACCGATTCCTTGTCCATGTCTGTTATTCTTTCTGGCTTTGGATTTAGCCGCAGATCCCCAACATTTGGAAACGGATTCATTTTGCCGAAACGTAAAATAAACACCCAAGGGAGACAATAAACAATTAACTTTCCTTTTGATTTGTGGCCAGATCTTTGAATCTCACGTGTCCATTGGTCACGTGGAAATAATTCAGAATCCTTTCACGTCCCCTTTTGTTCTCTTGTTTCTTCGAATAAATAATACACCTTTTTTTCATCCTATTTCTCTTTAAAAATTTTTTTTTCGATGAGGCTTGATAATTAGTATTATTTGGATTATTCGAACTATTGTCCTCATCTTTATTGTTATCTGTACAACGTTTCGGCCGATGTGCCCTCCGGCCTTCTTTAGGTATTTCTTATCGGACTCGGGAGCCTTCTCGAACTCTGGGACCTTCTTGTCGTAATCGGAAACCTTATTGTCGTAATCGGGAGCCATCACGTAACTTTGAACCCAACCCTTTATTCAAACCACGGCGGTATCCTGTTCTCATTCCGCTAACCATAGCTGAGGTACAAGTGTTAAACGGTATTAATTCTTCTTCTATATTACTGTCGCCCTTGACCAGGATTGAACCTGCCGCCTAGAGATAACTGTCACTTAGAGCTGTCGGACCATATGACCTTTAGGCACCCATTTTGCAATCTCGATTCATAAGCACATGTTTTTCATTTGCACCATCAAAATCCGGTTGTTTGTTAGGGGTTAGAGGTTAGGGGTTAGGGTTAGGGTTAGGGTTAGGGGCTAGGGGTTAGGGTTAAGGTTAGTTTTTATAACAAAAAAAATCTACAAATCGTCTGTTAATAAACAACTGGATTTTGATGGTGTAAATGAAAAACATGTGCTTATGAATCGAGATCGCAAAAGGGGTGCCTAAAGGTCATATGGTCCGAACTGTCTTAACCCAATGCCTTTATCCACTACGCTATTTGTCCAACTGTTCCTTGAACAAAGGAAATAATTTGACTTTACGTTATTAGAAGGTCCTCTGCACAGCATACAGTATCCGTACAGCTGGTTTTTTGCTGGTTGGCTCACACTGGTGAGTCCATGTGTTGGTGTCCACAGGAGAACGTCACAAATGCCATTTGTAACATCTTCACCTGACGATTGCCTCGCATGAAACCAATATGGTCGTGAATGTTCTTTTGTCACCAAATAAATAGATATGTAAAACCTTTATATATTTATTTTATCATATTATATAACTGCTCTATCTTATATTGAGCACTCTGCCAATAATACTGCCTTTGGTACACCGTTCCAGTAAAAGCTGAAACAGTGACAATCCCCCACACACACACTATATATATATATATGAAAAATGAATGGAAGTGAATCCGACAGTGTGAAATAAATATTTAGAAAAAACAAACACATGATGTAAAATTCGCTGACAGAATTCTGTTTCGACCCTTTATTGAAGTGGTCTTCCTCAAGAGCGAGTTGTGTATGATAGAGAGAACGGCGAAAGTGGACCGTTATGAGACGAAAGTGGTCGTTTCATCTGCACCACTTTCGTCTCATAACGGTCCACTTTCGCCGTTCTCTCTATCATACACAACTCGCTCTTGATGAAGACCACTTCAATAAAGGGTCAAAACAGAATTCTGTCAGCGAATTTTACATCATGTGTTTGTTTTTTCTAAATATTTATTTCACACTGTCGGATTCACATACATTCATTTTTCATACTGTCTTTTGAAAAAACAAAAATACCAGGATTTCTACATCTTATCCGGTGAACATCGTGGTCTACAGTGCTGGGATTTTTGAACTTTTTGATACTTTCTTTTACATTTTTATACACATTTACATCAAACTCTTTTGAGTTTTCTTTGTGGACTATAATGCTTCTGATTTAATAAAATAAAATAAAATTTATTTTATTTTATTTTCAAAACAGAATACGCATTTTTTTTAAATTAAAAAAAAAAAAAAATTTAAATTTAAAAAATTCCGGCTATAATATTGAAGGTTTCATCTGCACCACTTTCGTCTCATAACGGTCCACTTTCGCCGTTCTCTCTATCATACACAACTCGCTCTTGAGGAAGACCACTTCAATAAAGGGTCGAAACAGAATTCTGTCAGCGAATTTTACATCATGTGTTTGTCATATATATATATATATATATATATATATATATTTATTTATTTAAGTCACCAATACAAAGTTCGTGGTACCAATGATTTTAGATGTTTATCCGTCATCAGAGACGTTGACTTTTTGAAAAAATTGGACTGTTTTTAAACTCGCGCCTCGTGTGAACGTGATCCGTTATTCGTTCTTGCTTTTGCTTTCTTCATTCACCGACGTTCCTATTTGTCGTCATTGAGTCTCGTAGTTTTATGATGATTTTTTAAAATTTTTTATTTTTATTTTGTGTGCGTTTATATATATGTGTGAATTCCTAAATTATGGCGGTCTGAGGTTTTGGTTAGTCCAATTCCATATCATATATATATATAAAAGTAATTGGTAATTTGCTTGAAGCATTGTTAAGTATGTTATAAAATATTAAAATTCGAAGACAATACAATGCGTATAAAAAATAAAGACAAAAAGATGTTTTTTATGTCTTATCGATTTCGAAGCATAAACTTCGTCTCCCGTCAATGCTTCGAAATCGATAAGACATAAAAAACATCTTTTTGTCTTTATTTTTTGTACGCATTGTATTGCCTTCGAATTTTAATATTTTATATAATTTAATATAAATTAGTTGCTTTTTAAATATATATATATATATTTAAAAAGCAACTAATTTATATTAAATTATAAATGTATGTTTCAAATAAAATAATTTACATAATCCCTGGAAAATTCTCAAGTACAGAAACTTTTAGAAGAGGTATGGGAAACCTTTTTTCAGCAGCAGGCTACATTGAGACATGGCTACACCACTTAAAAAAATCAAGATAATTTTATTTTGAAGGTACCATTACAGAATATTTATTACAGAAGATCATACATATAAGCATCTATAATGTCTTATTACAGAGAGTTTCTGTGTAATTTGTGGGGAGGCTTCGTTTAATAGTCGGATTATCGGTGACTAAACCGGTAACCCCAAAAAATTGGTCGGGTGAGGAGGGTAGCTAGATACCATGCAGAATGAAAAAAAAAAGCAAGACCTGTAAAAGGGCGGAGGAAGTTATTTGCCATCTAGCACATCATTTCGTGTTGTATAACCGACTACTACCGGCGACTGGACTTCAATAAACAACAGATACGTATATACAAAAATAGGACCCGTCTTTATTTTCTTCGGTGTGTGGGTAGTGAGGGCGTAGAGCTTCATAATGAAAATGCCGGGTGGCTGGCGAAGAGCGCAGTGTTCACGATGAACTTCCGAGGTTGACGGGAGACGAAGTTATCTTCTCGGCTGCTGCTCGGATCTGACTGTCCGCTCGAATCCTCTGGCCTTTATATCGATAAATACGCCTACGCATCTTTATCTTTTGATCTGGTCTTTACATCCGCTAAATATGCCTACGCATTTTTCGTTTGATCTGATAACGGACATTTGTTATATATTTCTTTATCCTCTCCCTGCTTCCTTGACCGGAAAACCTCTCTTCCGCTTTCCCTTTCTTTTTAAGTATATATATTTTTATCCTTCTCTTTGTCCCTCTGTCGGAAGCTTCCTCTTCCGGGCGAGAACAATACAATAATCGTGGCAGGGCCGTGTAAACCTGGTAGTGTCAGAACCGTGCCGTCAGGAATTGAAGTTTCAGGATGTGTCACCGAATGCGAACAAGCCTGATACTCCTGACAATAAACTGAACTTGTATTTTATTTTTAATGAATTCTGTAAGTATTTCTGTAATCTTATACATTTTCTTATACTTTTTGTCAAACTTATAACTCCTGACAATTGCTATTTTCTAATAGAACCCCCATCCCCCACCCCCAAATCCATCTGTCTTGCAGTTTTTGGTGTATATTCAGGTGTATTTCTTGACCTGCATAAAAACAATGGATATTTATGATAAAGTCATCTTGAAATAATAAAAATACTTAGTAAAGAATTATTTCCTAGATTCAAATCTATTTTGTTTTCTTTTATAGAATAACTTATTTTTTAAATTTTAATTTTTTTTATTAGGCTTTTGTGCTTTGTTCCTAATAATAAAAGTCAAAAAAAATTGAAAAATCTGTTAACAAACAAATATTTTCTTCAATGTTTTTTGGGTTTTTTTAATAAAATTGAGGATTTTTTTCTAAATCCACAATGAGCCGAAGCAGGTTTCTGATATTGTTTTATTATGTTTAGTATTTTATTGGTATGAATTTACCATTGGGTGGAGTAGTATATGGCATTACAAAGCATGGAAGCGCGTGGTGTAATGGTTAAAGTCATGGGAAATGGACTCGTCGCCCCGAGTTCAAATCCTGGACGTGGTAATTACATTTCCCTTAGCGCTAATACCATTGGGAAAGGTATGAATCCTACTCTCCCTCCAGCTATGGGCAAATAGCAGGGCAGACTGGGTTCTTTAACCATGGCTAGGTAACCAGTCTAGGAGAAGGAAAACTCTGAATTCAAACCTGTTGAACTCCGCTTAAGAAATTGACCTTGTGTCGTATCCTGCTCGCGCGGAGGAGTTGGTAAATATATATATGGCATTACAAAATTAGTATTAGAGCCACAACTCGACAAAAGGGCGTTGTTAGGAATATGCGGCTTTTGGTGTACTTGTCACTGCGTTTGTGGAAAATCTGCTGTAAATAAAGAAAGAAGAAAGAAAGAAAGAAAGAAAGAAATCCGAAAAATAAAAGAAAGAAAAAAGAAAGAAAGAAAGAAATCTGAAAATAAAAGAAAAAAGAAAGAAAGAAATCCGAAAAATAAAAAAGAAAAAAAGAAAGAAAAAAAAGAAATCTGAAAAATAAAGAAAAAAAGAAGAAAGAATCCGAAAATAAAAGAAAGAAAAAAGAAAGAAAGAAAGAAATCTGAAAAAAAAGAAAAAGAAAAAAGAAAAAAAGAAGAAAGAAAGAAATCTGAAAAAAAAGAAAAAAGAAAGAAAGAAATCCGAAAAATAAAAAAAGAAAGAAAGAAAGAAAGAAATCCGAAAAATAAAAGAAAGAAAAAAAAGAAAGAAAGAAAGAAAGAAAAATAAAGAAAAAAAAAAGAAAAAAAGAAAGAAAAATAAAAAGAAAGAAAGAAAGAAAGAAAGAAAGAAAGAAGAAAGAAAGAAATCCGAAAAAATAAAAGAAAGAAAAGAAAGAAAGAAAGAATCTGAAAATAAAGAAAAAAAGAAAGAAAGAAATCCGAAAAATAAAAGAAGAAAAAAGAAGAAATCTGAAAAAATAAAAGAAAAAAAAGAAAGAAAGAAATCCCCTGACCGGGATATGCATGCGGGGTTTGGGGACCGCTTGTGAAATTCCTATTATCTTGTTACTCCTTCCATGAATTCACCACAGTTGATTCGTTGGATGGAGCCGGCTCAACCGACCCAGGGCGAATGCCGACACAAAAACAGAAGCAGGCTACGACTACCATTTTTCTTTTTCAATAAGAATCATCGATTTGAAAACAACAGGGGGGGGGGTCAAATAAAGTCTGAGTGAGCAGAATCATAAAGTGAGGGGGTCGAGGTGATCATTACCCCCCCCCCAAAAAAAAAATATATGGGGATATTCTATAATGGAGTGTTCTGGGTATAACGATAAATTGTATCTAATGATAAAGTTCCAACTTTAGAGCTCTGGTTAGTGTGGAGTAACCCTTCATCACCATTACTCCCAGATCCACCCTGACTCAGAGTGGTAGTACCTGTTATGGTCCTATCGTGGGGTTAAATAGGAAAAAACATGAGTTTTAAAATGTGTCTTAAAAATTGAGTTTAAAAGATTTGAATACCCATCAAGAATCAATAAAACAAACCGTCTTCAAGGATCGTTTACATCATATTTTTATCATACACTTATGCTATTGTCTCGAATGTTTATTATTAGTCCTACGACCGTTGTCTGCGGTGGACGTTACTCCAAGGAAGTGTACAAAAATTGTAACGCCTGCACGAACACACTGACAAACCTTACAGAGTGATCTCCGATATCATAATAATAATAGAATTATTCGTTTTGTCTCAATTAATTTGTACAAGGGTGTATTTGCGAGAAGTGCTAGATCATCTACGTAGTGCACATCTGTAATAATTTCTGCGAGACATCGCCTGCTTCTTTAAAGGTTTATAAAAAGACTCATCAATTAATTAATTCATAAAAAAAACTTTTTTATAAAAAGAAAGAAAGAAAGAAATAATAATTCTGTTGAAGGAAAAAAATATTTGATTACTTCCTCGAACGAGAAACTAATCTCCCCAAAGATATCAAAATGTCATTTTTTTTTTCGATGTTACATGAGAAGAAGGAAATATCTAATGATACGGCCTTTTTATTAGCAAGTGTCTGGTGTTTATTTTCAAAGAAATAGAGCGTAGTGATTTTTTAAAAAAAATCCATTCGATAATTCAGTGGATAGTTTTCTGTTGTTTTTTTTTTTTTTTTTTTTTAGTATTATCTGCGTTATTCGGATTATTGTCCTCATCTTCATTGTTATCTGTTCAACGTTTCGACCGGTGTGCACTCCGGTCTTCTTCAGGTATTTCTAGTCGGACTCGGGAATCTTCTTTTCGGACTCTGGAACATTCTTTTCGGACCCTGAAACATTCTTGTTATAATCGGGAACCTTCTTATCGTAATCTGGCGCCACCACGGAACTTTTTTTTGTTTGTTTGTTAGTTTGTTATCAAATTAAACACTTGCAGAACTAATAATTAAAAATAAATAATCATACTTCGTATATATATATATATATATATATATATATATATATATATATATATATATAATATATGAAAGTACGTAAATAAACAGTGTTTATTTGATATGGCTTTTAGCCGAAAATTTTTGGAGGATATGCGCTTAATTGAAGTCATACCTAATTTTTGAAAATTAATTAGTTAATAATTAATGAATTTAGGCGGGCATATATGTTAAAATGTAAGGCTAAACAGATCGAGAAAATGTTAATCCCTCAATGTACATTTCGACCTAATAGGTTTCATCAGCAAGGTTATTGACATGGGAGACTGCTCCGTGTGAGACTCGAAACCTCGACTGTCAAGCTGACAGGCGGAGATTCTAACCACTACACCAGCTGGCCAATCTAAAATTCTTCCACCGTTTTGAACTTATTTATATTCCACTTTTTATTGACTTCCTACACGACATTGGATTGGCAAGCTGTTGTAGTGGTTAGAATCTATTATTAGAATTTATTTTTTAATCCTTTAATGAATTTGATGATTTTACTTACTTAGGGTAGAAACTCGCGGACATTGAATTTTTTACTCCCACCCCTCAGGCAATGTGTTTCAAAAATCTATTTTTACATCGCCCGGAGGGTGTTTTTTTATTTTGCTAGTAACACTAATTATTGAATTAAATATCCTACGAAAATCAAACGTGTGCAGATCTCTAAATGATCCATGCTACCTTTGTCTACAAGAAAAATGAGCTATAATTAAATTCCCGGATAAGAAAAATCTTTTGAACAATAGGATTGAATCAATCTGCAATTGCAGACATTGTTTGGGTTGGTCATTAAAATGTTATTAGAATTACAATATTCATAAATCAGAATTTTTAAAATAGTTATTAATATTACTAATACAAAATAAAAAAACACCCTCTGGGCGATTTAAAAATATATTTTTGAAACATATTGCCTGAGGAGTGGGAGTAAAATAATCAATGTCAGCGAGTTTGTACCCTAAGTAAGTAAAATCATCAAATTCATTAAAGGATTAAAAAATAAAACAATTTGAAATGTAAACTTTAAATATGTATTAAAATAAAACAAACTATATATAGATATATAATACCAGTCATGTATTTATTAAAACTTGTTTTAAAAAAAAAGAGGGCTGTCTAATGTTGCATGTTCAAATTTTGAGTGTATTTATTCTATGTTATGACGATTTTGTGTAATGTGACGTAAGCAGTGACGAAATTTTTGTCACAGACAAAAACCGGAAGTGAATCTTCATTATTGATAGAAATAGGAGAAAGATATCAAAATGGGTTATTTCCTATAAGTCCAACATAAACAAAGGGAACCACTCTTGACTGATCAATTATTTATTCATTTATTGATCTACTAGGGAAAAAGAAGAGGTTTAAGGGTTAGGTTTTAGGTTTAGGGTTAGGGTTTAAGGTTTAAGGTTTAGGGTTAGAGTTAGGGTTTAGGGTTAGTTTCATGGGAAAATAAATAAATAATTTATCAGCCAAGAGTGGTTCCCCTTTGTTTATGTTGGACTTATTGGAAATAACCTCAAAATGTCTCTTTTTATATAGCTGCCGATGTTACATGGAACTGAAAGTTTTTCCAATAAATAATGTCTGACGTAACATAAAAAGAGAGAAACAATGAGATCTCACAGGACTTGTTAATTCAACCTAGTAATTGTTTTTGCTTAGTAAACTTTTCCACTACCGTTGTTTTTCTCCCTATCATTTCTCTGTTAACTCTGATACTCGAGATACAACAGTCTTAGTAAACCTTTTCCCTATCCTTAATACTTACTGTGCTTCTTCCTTATTTCTCTGTTAACTCTGATACTCGAGATACAACAGTCTTAGTAAACCTTTTTCCCTATCCTTAATACTTACTGTGCTTCTTTCTTTTATTTCTCTGTAAACTCTGATACTCGAGATACAACAGTCTTAGTAAACCTTTTTCCCTATCCTTAATACTCGCTGTTTTTCTCCCTATCATTTCTCTGTTAACTCTGATACTCGAGATACAACAGTCTTAGTAAACCTTTTTCCCTATCCTTAATACTTACTGTGTTTCTTCCTTTTATTTCTCTGTTAACTCTGATACTCGAGATACAACAGTCTTAGTAAACCTTTTTCCCTATCCTTAATACTCGCTGTTTTTCTCCCTATCATTTCTCTGTTAACTCTGATACTCGAGATACAACAGTCTTAGTAAACCTTTTTCCCTATCCTTAATACTCGCTGTTTTTCTCCCTATCATTTCTCTGTTAACTCTGATACTCGAGATACAACAGTCTTAGTAAACCTTTTTCCCTATCTTGATACTTACTGTGCTTTTTCTTTTATTTCTCTGTTAACTCTGATACTCGAGATACAACAGTCTTAGTAAACTTTTCCCTATCCTTAATACTCTGTTATTTCTCTGTTAACTCTGATACTCGAGATACAACAGTCTTAGTAAACCTTTTTCCCTATCCTTAATACTTACTGTGTTTTTCTTTTATTTCTCTGTAACTCTGATACTCGAGATACAACAGTCTTAGTAAACCTTTTTCCCTATCCTTGATACTTACTGTGCTTCTTTCTTTTATTTCTCTGTAAACTCTGATACTCGAGATACAACAGTCTTAGTAAACCTTTTTCCCTATCCTTAATACTCGCTGTTTTCTCCCTATCATTTCTCTGTTAACTCTGATACTCGAGATACAACAGTCTTAGTAAACCTTTTTCCCTATCCTTAATACTCGCTGTTTTTCTCCCTATTTCTCTGTTAACTCTGATACTCGAGATACAACAGTCTTAGTAAACTTTTTCCCTATCCTTAATACTTACTGTTTTTCTCCCTATCATTTCTCTGTTAACTCTGATACTCGAGATACAACAGTCTTAGTAAACCTTTTTCCCTATCCTAATACTTACTGTGCTTCTTTCTTTTATTTCTCTGTTAACTCTGATACTCGAGATACAACAGTCTTAGTAAACCTTTTTCCCTATCCTTGATACTTGTTTTTTCTTTTATTTCTCTGTAAACTCTGATACTCGAGATACAACAGTCTTAGTAAACCTTTTCCCTATCCTTAATACTCGCTGTTTTTCTCCCTATCATTTCTCTGTTAACTCTGATACTCGAGATACAACAGTCTTAGTAAACCTTTTTCCCTATCCTTAATACTCGCTGTTTTTCTTTTATTTCTCTGTAACTCTGATACTCGAGATACAACAGTCTTAGTAAAACCTTTTTCCTATCCTTAATACTCTGTGTTTTCTTTCCTTTTTATTTCTCTGTTAACTCTGATACTCGAGATACAACAGTCTTAGTAAACCTTTTCCCTATCCTTAATACTCGCTGTTTTTCTCCCTATCATTTCTCTGTTAAACTCTGATACTCGAGATACAACAGTCTTAGTAAACCTTTTCCCTATCCTTAATACTCGCTGTTTTTCTCCCTATTCACTTTCTCTGTTAACTCTTGGATTAACTTCCGAGGATTACAAACAGGTTCTTAGTAAAAAACCTTTTTCCCTATTCCTTGATAACTTACTGTTTGGCTTCTTTTCTTTTATTTCTCTGTTTAACTTTCTTTGATACTCGAGATAAACCAACAGTCTTAGAAAACCTTTTTTCCCTATCCTTAATACTTACTGTTGGCGTTCTTCCTTTTTATTTTCTTCTGTTAACTCTTTGATAACTCGAGATTCAACAGTTCTTAGTAAACCTTTTTTCCCTATCCTTAATACTTTTACTGTGCTTCTTTCTTTTATTCTCTGTAAACTTTGATACTCGAGATACAAACAGTCTTAGTAAACCTTTTTCCCGTATCCTTGATACTTACGTGCTTCTTCTTTATCTCTCTCTCTTTTTTTTTCTTTTAATTTCAGATTTCTTTCTTTCTTTCTTTTTTCTTTCTTTTTATTTTCGATTTCTTTCTTTCTTTCTTTCTTTCTTTCTTTCTTTTTTATTTTTCATCATTCTGACAGATTTTTTCACAAGCGCAGATGGACAAGTACAACCAAAAGCCTTAGATTTCTAACAACGCCTTTTGTCGAGTTGTGGCCTAATACTAATTTTGTAATGCATATATATATTTACCAACCCCTCTGCGCGAGCAGGATACGACACAAGGTCAATTTCTTAGCGGAGTTCAACAGTTTTGAATTAAGAGTTTCCTTCTCCTAAGACTGGTTACCTAGCCATGGTTAAAGAACCCAGTCTGCCCTGCTATTTGCCGCATAGCTGGAGGGAGAGTAGGATTCATACCTTTCCCAATGGTATTAGCGCTAAGGGAAATGTAATTACACGTGAGGATTTGAAACTCGGGGCGACGGTCATTTCCATGAACTTTAGGCCATTCACAAGCGCGTTTCATGCTTTGTTAATGCCATATACTACATCCACCAATGGTAAATTTCATACATAAAACTACACATAAATAAAACAATATCAGAAACCTGCTTCGGCTCATTGGTGGATTTAGAAAAAAATTTTTTTCCCTCAATTTTATTAAAAAAACCCAAAAAACATTGAAGAAAATATTTGTTTGTTAACAGATTTTTCATTTTTTTGCCTTTTATTATTAGGGAACAGAGCACAAAAGCCTAATAAAAAAAATTATTTAAAAATAAGTTATTCTATAAAGAAAACAAATAGATTTGAATCTAGGAATAATTTCTTTACTAAGTATTTTTATTATTTCAAGAAGACTTTATATAAATTATCCATTGTTTTTTAATGCAGGTCAAGAAATACCCTGATATAACAAAACTGCAAGTCAGGTGGATTTGGGGGTGGGGTTTCTATTAAAAAATAGCATTTGTCAGAACTTATAAGTTTTGACAAAAAGTATAAGAAATGTTTAAGATTACAGAAATGCTTATCAGAATTCATTAAAAACTAAAATTAAGTTCAGTTTATTGTCAGGAGTATCAGGTTTTGTTCGCTTCGCGACACCGGCCTGCCCGATTGTTTGTATTTGGCCGTCGCCCGGAAGAGGAAAGCTTCCGGCAGAGGGAAAGGAAGGATAAAAATGTATATTTGAAAAATGTTTAAAGCGAAAGGAAGAAGAGGTTTTCCGGTCAAGGAGCAGGGAGAGGATAAAGAATATATAACAAATATCCGTTTATCAGATCAAACGAAAAATGCGTAGCATATTAGGGCGATTGTAAAGACCAGATCTAAAAGATAAAGATGCGTAGGCGTATTTTATCGATATAAGGCCAGAGGATTCGAGCAGCAGTCGAGAGATCCGAGCAGCAGCGAGAAGATAACTTCGTTCCCGTCACGCTCGGAAGTTCATCGTGAACATGCGCTCTTCGTCAGCCACCGCTTTTCATTGCGAAGCTCCTACGCCTCAACTTACCCCACCACACGAAGAAAATAAGACGGGTCCTATTTTCTGTATATACGTATCTTGTTGTTTATTGAAGTCCGTCCGCCGGTAGTAGTCGGTTATACAAACGAAATGATGTGCTTAGATGGCATAATCCTCGCCTTTTTAACAGGTCGTTTTTTTTCAGCTCTGCATGGTATCTAGCTACGCTCCTCACCCGACCAATTTGTTTTAGGGGTTCCGGTTTAGTCACGATCATCCGACTATTAACGTAGCCTCACCACAAATTACCAGAAACTCTCTATAATAGACATTATAGATGGCTTATGTGAGATGCTAATGTGAAGATGTTACAAATGCATTTGTAACTATCTTCACCTGACGATTGCCTCGCAAATGAAACAATATGGTCGTGAATGTTTCCTTTGTCACCAAAAATAGATATGTAAAACTTTACATATTTATTATTATTATTTATAATATTATATATATATATATATAATATATATCAATGAATGTTTTCCCTAATCTATTAGTTGTTAAGGATAATGCTTGGTATTTCTCCCTCATAGTAATTTTCCGGCAGATAGAGATTATTTGGGCAGTGGCCATCTCCTCTCCAAATAACATGTCAATCTGAGCCTGATAACCTGAGAGTGCGGGTAAAAATGGCCAATTTCATACAGAAGCAAAGTGCCAATCTAATATGGTTTTCAGTGAAGTTTCGATGACGGAGTATCATAGTAAAGATCGGTTGAATTTTGTTGAGAATTGGGGGAGATATGAGGCTTCAAGATGCCCGCAAAAAATGCATTTTCCAGCCATAATATATATATATAATATATATATATATTATATATTATATATAGCCTCATCGCACAGACACCGTTTTTTCGAGTATTAATCTTTTCAGTGTGGCTAAACATTAGTAGGCTAACTGGCAGTCGGATGGAAACCGCGAAGGATGTATCATCAGTCAAGGCTTTTATATACTCATCCATCAGCAGCGCTCATAGATTGGGATGAGGATTTTAACTGATAAACACACACACACACAACACACACACACACACACATACACCACACACACACACACATATATATATATACTATATATATATATATATATCATATATATGTATAGCATTTATCATTTTCATTTTTTAAACTCTGACGCCATTTTTGAGGCGAGTTTAACAGGTTTGATTGCAGAGTCTCGTATTTTGAATTTGAGGCCTGAATACGCCCCCCCCGAGATTACAATGAATCCAGGCAGCCAGGGAAACAATTCTGACAATGGATCACCTTTCAGCTGTGGCCGTGTCAGTGCTACTGTAATGGCTGCACGCAATTAGAGAAAAAATCTAGATAGAAACTGTACAAGGATGTGGTGGGGCGTTCTGTCTTGAACAAATCCTGGAACAGCACCCCACAAGAGAGCAATTGTTCACTATTACACAAACCATCCGCGGGCAATACGACAAGATATGTTGGTCATTGGCAAGATAAGCAAGGGATGGGCGAATCATAAAGTGACGTTCTCCTGTGGATACCAATACATGGACACATCAGTGTGGGCGCGACGCAGCAAAAAACTACAATCGCTCAGCTGTAATGGATACTGTATGCTGTCAGAGGACGGCTTCCATGGAACGTAAATTCAAAATATTTCTTGCTTGTTCAAGGAACAGTTTGACATAGGCGTGTGGATAAAGGCGTTGGGTTAAGACAGTTCCGGACGCAATGACCTTTAGTCACCCCTTTTTGCATTTTCGATTATAAGGACATGTTTTTTCAATTTACACGTAACATCTGGTTGTTTATTACAGCGATTTTTTAGAGTTTTTTTTGTTATAAACTAAAAAAAAAAAAAATAATACAAAAATAAAAAAAACCAAAAAAAAAAAAAACACTAAAAAAAAAATAAAAAAGCAAGATAAAAAACAAAAATAAAAAAAAAGAAAAACAAATCAAAAAAAAACACGGAGTTCAACCTAGGCCCCTAAAACCCCCCCCCTAACCCTTAACCCTAATCCTAGAGCCCCTAACCCCTAACCCCTAACCGCTAACGCCTACAACACCGGATTTTTGATGGTGTAAATGAAAAACACGTGCTTATGAATCGAGAATCGCAAAAGGGGGTGCCTAAAGCTCATATGGTGCCGCAGCTTCTACGTGACAGTTATCTCTAGGCCGCAGGTTTTCAATCCTGGTTTAAGGGCGACAGTAACATAGAAATAATACTTATACAGTTTAACACTTGTACCTGCAGCTATGGTTAGCGGGAATGAGAACAGGAATACCGCCGTGTTTGAATTAAAGGGTTAGGTTCAAAAGTTCCATGATGGCTCCCGATTACGAACAAGAGGTTTCGCGATTACGACAAGAAGGTCCGCAGAGTTCGAGAAGGCTCCAAGTCGCGACAAGAAATACCTGTAAAGCAGGCGCGAGGGTCATGCGACGCGAAACGTTGTAGCAGATAACAATAAAGATGAGGACAATAGTTGCGAATATCCAATAATACTAATTATCAGCCTCATCGAAAAAAAATTTTTTTTAAGAGAAATAGGATGACAAAAGTGTAATTATTTATTCGAAGAAACAAGAGAAGCAAAAGGGGGACGTGGAAAGGATTCTGAATTTATTTCCACGTGACCAATGGACACGTGAGATTCAAAGATCTGGCCACANAAGAAGAAAGGAAATCCCGAAAAATATAAGAAGAAAAAAAAGAAAGAAAGAAAGAAATCTGAAAAATAAAAGAAAAAAAAGAAAGAAAGAAATCTGAAAATAAAAGAAAGAAAAAAGAAAGAAAGAAAGAAAGAAAGAAAGAAAAAAATAAAAGAAAGAAGAAAAAGAAAGAAAGAAGAAATCTGAAAAATAAAAGAAAAAAAGAAAGAAGAAATCTGAAAAATAAAAGAAAGAAAGAAAGAAAGAAAGAAAGAAAGAAATCCGAAAAATAAAAGAAGAAAAAAGAAAGAAAAAAGAAATCTGAAAAATAAAAGAAAAAAAAGAAAGAAAGAAATCCGAAATAAAAGAAAGAAAGAAAGAAAGAAAGAAAGAAAGAAAAGAAATCCGAAAAAAAAGAAAGAAAAAAAAGAAAGAAGAAATCTGAAAAATAAAAGAAAAAAGAGAAAGAAAGAAATCCGAAATAGAAAGAAAGAAAGAAAGAAAAAAGAAGAAATCCGAAATAAATAAAAGAAAGAAAAAAAGAAAGAAAGAAAGAAATCTGAAAATAAAGAAAAAAAGAAAGAAAGAATCCGAAAAAATAAAGAAAAGTAAAAAGAAAGAAAGAAAGAAATCTGAAAGAAATAAAAGAAAAAAAAGAAAGAAAAAATCCCTGACCGGGATATGCATGCGGGGTTTTGGGACCGCTTGTGAAATTCCTATTCTCTTGTTACTCCTTTCATGAATTCACCACAGTTGAATTCATTGGATGGAGCCGGCTCAACCGACCCAGGGCGAATGCCGACACAAAAACAGAAGCAGGCTACGACTACCATTTTCTTTTTCAATAAGAATCATCGATTTGAAAACAACAGGGGGGGGCAATAAAGTCTGAGTGAGCAGAATCATAAAGTGAGGGGGTCGAGGTGATCATTACCCCCCCCCCCCCAAAAAAAAATATGGGGATATTCTATAAATGGAGTGTCTGGGTATAACAATAAACTGTATCTAATGGTAAAGTTCCAACTTTAGAGCTCTGGTTAGTGTGGAGTACCCCTTCATCACCATTACTCTCAGGTCCCCCCTGACCCAGAGTGGTAGTACCTGTTATGGTCCCATCTTGGGGTTAAATAGGAAAAAAAATGAGTTTAAAAATTTGCTTAAAAAATTGAGTTTAAAAGATTTGAATACCCATCAAGAATCAATAAAACAAACCGTCTTCAAGGATCGTTTACATCATATTTTTATCATACACTGATGCTATTGTCTCGAATGTTTATTAGTAGTCCTGCAGCCATTGTCTGTGATGGACGTTACTCCAAGGAAGTGTACAAAAATTGTAACGCCTGCACGAACACACTGACAAACCTTACAGAGTGATCTCCGATATCATAATAATAACAGAATTATTCGTTTTGTCTCAATTAATTTGTACAAGGGTGTATTTGCGAGAAGTGCTAGATCATCTACGTAGTGCACATCTGTAATAATTTCTGCGAGACATCGCCTGCTTCTTTAAAGGTTTACAAAAAGACTCATCAATTAATTAATTCATAAAAAAAACTTTTTATAAAAAGAAAGAAAGAAATAATAATTCTGTTGAAGGAAAAAATATTTGATTACTTCCTCGAACGAGAAACTAATCTCCCCAAAGATATCAAAATGTCATTTTTTTTTTTCGATGTTACATGAGAAGAAGGAAATATCTAATGATACGGCCTTTTTATTAGCAAGTGTCTGGTGTTTATTTTCAAAGAAATAGAGCGTAGTGATTTTTAAAAAAAATCCATTCGATAATTCAGTGGATAGTTTTCTGTTGTTTTTTTTTTTTGTTTTTTTTTTAGTATTATCTGGCGTTATTCGGATTATTGTCCTCATCTTCATTGTTATCTGTTCAACGTTTCGACCGGTGTGCACTCCGGTCTTCTTCAGGTATTTCTTGTCGGACTCGGGAATCTTCTTTTCGGACTCTGGAACATTCTTTTCGGACCCTGGAACATTCTTGTTATAATCGGGAACCTTCTTATCGTAATCTGGAGCCACCACGGAACTTTTTTTGTTTGTTTGTTAGTTTGTTATCAAATTAAACACTTGCAGAACTAATAATTAAAAATAAATAATCATACTTCGTATATATTATATATATATATATATAATATATATATATATATGAAAGTACGTAATAAACAGTGTTTATTTGATATGGCTTTTAGCCGAAAAATTTTTGGAGGATATGCGCTTAATTGAAGTCATACCTAATTTTTGAAAATTAATTAGTTAATAATTAATGAATTTAGGCGGGCATATATGTTAAAATGTAAGGCTAAACAGATCGAGAAAATGTCAATCCCCTCAATGTACATTTCGACCTAATAGGTTTCATCAGCAAGGTTATTGACATGGGAGACTGCTCCGTGTGAGACTCGAAACCTCGACTGTCAAGCTGACAGGCGGAGATTCTAACCACTACACCAGCTTGCCAATCTAAAATTCTTCCACCGTTTTGAACTTATTTATATTCCACTTTTTATTGACTTCCTACACGACATTGGATTGGCAAGCTGGTGTAGTGGTTAGAATCTATTATTAGAATTTATTTTTTTAATCCTTTAATGAATTGATGATTTTACTTACTTAGGGTAGAAACTCGCGGACATTGAATTTTTTACTCCCACCCCAGGCAATATGTTTCAAAAATCTATTTTTACATCGCCCGGAGGGTATTTTTTATTTTGCTAGTAACACTAATTATTGAATTAAATATCCTACGAAAATCAAACGTGTGCAGATCTCTAAATGATCCATGCTACCTATGTCTACACGAAAAATGAGCTATAATTAAATTCCCGGATAAGAAAAATCTTTTGAACAATAGGATTGAATCAATCTGTAATTGTAGATATAGGTTGGGTCGGTCATTGAAATGTTATTAGAATTACAATATTAATAAATCAGAATTTTTTAAATAGTTATTAATATCATATTAATATCACTAGTACAAAATAAAAACACCCTCCGGGCGATGTAAAAATAGATTTTTGAATCATATTGCCTGAGGAGTGGGAGTAAAATAATCAATGTCAGCGAGTTTGTACCCTAAGTAAGTAAAATCATCAAATTCATTAAAGGATTAAAAAATAAAACAATTTGAAATGTAAACTTTAAATATGTATTAAAATAAAACAAACTATATATAGATATATAATACCAGTCATGTATTTATCAAAACTTGTTTTAAAAAACAATGAGGATTGTCTAATGTTGCATGTTCAAATTTTGAGTGTATTTATTCTATGTTATGACGATTTTGTGTAATGTGACGTAAGCAGTGACGAAATTTTTGTTACAGACCAAAACCGGAAGCGAATCTCCACTATTAATAGAAATAGGAGAAAGATATCAAAATGGGTTATTTCCTATAAGTCCAACATAAACAAAGGGGAGCCATTCTTGACTGATCAATTATTTATTCATTTATTGATCTACTAGGGAAAAAGAAGAGGTTTTAGGGTTAGGTTTTAGGTTTAGGGTTAGGGTTTAAGGTTTAAGGTTTAGGATTAGAGTTAGGGTTTAGGGTTAGTTTCATGGGAAAATAAATAAATAATTTATCAGCCAAGAGTGGTTCCCCTTTGTTTATGTTGGACTTATTGGAAATAACCTCAAAATGTCTCTTTTTATATAGCTGCCGATGTTACATGGAACTGAAAGTTTTTCCAATAAATAATGTCTGACGTAACATAAAAAGAGAGAAACAATGAGATCTCACAGGACTTGTTAATTCAACCTAGTAATTGTTTTTGCTTAGTAAACCTTTTCCACTACCGTTGTTTTTCTCCCTATCATTTCTCTGTTAACTCTGATACTCGAGATACAACAGTCTTAGTAAACCTTTTTCCCTATCCTTAATACTCGCTGTTTTTCTCCCTATCATTTCTCTGTTAACTCTGATACTCGAGATACAACAGTCTTAGTAAACCTTTTTCCCTATCCTTAATACTCGCTGTTTTTCTCCCTATCATTTCTCTGTTAACTCTGATACTCGAGATACAACAGTCTTAGTAAACCTTTTTCCCTATCCTTAATACTCGCTGTTTTTCTCCCTATCATTTCTCTGTTAACTCTGATACTCGAGATACAACAGTCTTAGTAAACCTTTTTCCCTATCCTTAATACTCGCTGTTTTTCTCCTATCATTTCTCTGTTAACTCTGATACTCGAGATACAACAGTCTTAGTAAACCTTTTTCCCTATCCTTAATACTCGCTGTTTTTCTCCCTATCATTTCTCTGTTAACTCTGATACTCGAGATACAACAGTCTTAGTAAACCTTTTTCCCTATCCTTAATACTCGCTGTTTTTCACCCTATCATTTCTCTGTTAACTCTGATACTCGAGATACAACAGTCTTAGTAAACCTTTTTCCCTATCCTTAATACTCGCTGTTTTTCTCCTATCATTTCTCTGTTAACTCTGATACTCGAGATACAACAGTCTTAGTAAACCTTTTTCCCTATCCTTAATACTCGCTGTTTTTCTCCCTATCATTTCTCTGTTAACTCTGATACTCGAGATACAACAGTCTTAGTAAACCTTTTTCCCTATCCTTAATACTCGCTGTTTTTCTCCCTATCATTTCTCTGTTAACTCTGATACTCGAGATACAACAGTCTTAGTAAACCTTTTTCCCTATCCTTAATACTCGCTGTTTTTCTCCCTATCATTTCTCTGTTAACTCTGATACTCGAGATACAACAGTCTTAGTAAACCTTTTTCCCTATCCTTAATACTCGCTGTTTTTCTCCCTATCATTTCTCTGTTAACTCTGATACTCGAGATACAACAGTCTTAGTAAACCTTTTCCCTATCCTTAATACTCGCTGTTTTTCTCCCTATCATTTCTCTGTTAACTCTGATACTCGAGATACAACAGTCTTAGTAAACCTTTTTCCCTATCCTTCGTACTCGCTGTTTTTCTCCCTATCATTTCTCTGTTAACTCTGATACTCGAGATACAACAGTCTTAGTAAACCTTTTTCCCTATCCTTGATACTTGCTGTGCTTCTTCCTTTTATTTCTCTGTTAACTCTGATTAAAACACGAATTCCGGGTTCGTCAGAAAAAAATAAAATGCAATTTTTTTTTCTTATTTTTATTTTCTGGGTTCCGTAATAAAAAGAAACTGCAACTTGCATAAAAATATATACAGAGGCCAATTTTATATTTATTTACATTTTAAAGAACTCAGCGTAATAAATGGACACAAAGTCAGGGGCATTTTAAAATTTGGACACAAAGTCAGTGTTCAGTCGTTTTAATTCCGGACACAAGTCAGTGTTCAGTTGTGTATTATAAATATGTTGTAAATCGAACCCCACTTTAAAGCTACTTTAGTTGTTCCTCATTTAAAACTTATTTTTACTTAAAAACGATTTTTTTAAAAATTAAAGTCATTTTTCAAATAGAACAGATCGAGCTATTTAAGAAAAATAAATTAAACTTTAATAAATCAAAAAATCGTTATCCGAGCCTGTGACAGAGAACACGAGGTGAGTGGCGAGCGTCAAGGCCTGCCGTATTCTCGAAGGAAGCGGGCTAGGCTTTGCCTGACATGTCGGACTGTAGAATCGAACCCGCTTCCTTCAGAATGCAAACATTGTCACCGAAGTCTAGAAGCTGCAGTCCCGGATGTAAGCGCCAGGTGCCCGGATGATGGCTATGATGATTCCAGCGGTCGGGTTTGCTCAAGAATCTCGTGCGTGTGGTGCAGACACCCGGATGTTGAAAGAAAAATTGTATAAGTAGAAGTGGGGTGACGACAGCAGGGGTGGCGATTTTTCAGCTGCTTGCTGAAGATGTTTGAGTTAGTGGTTTTTCGACGACAACGGATTTTGTACTATAGATTTTGTGACGGCGACGACATTGTTGACCCCCCCTCTCTTCAACAAGTCGAATTTATTTTTTCCACTCTATTTTCTTTTCTTTTTCATACTAGAGAGCCAAATAGCGATAATAATACAATAACAATAATAAATGACGATGATAATGATGATGATAATGGTGATGATGATAATAATAATAATAATAATAATAATAATGAATATGAATATGAATAATACTCGAGTTACAACAGTTAAGCAAAAACTTTATAATCAGAAATTACGAAATGTGGTTGAAAATGTTACTTTTTATATAACCGCCGATGTTACATGAGAAGACTGTTCCGAAAAGAGGAGGAAATATCTAATGATACGGCCTTTTTATTAGCAAGTGTCTGGTGTTTATTTTCAAAGAAATAGAGCGTGGTGATTTTTAAAATATCCATTTGATAATTCGGTGGATATTTTCTCTTTTTTCTTTTCTTTTCTGTTCAATGTTATCAAATTTAACACTTGCAGAACTTCTTAACAATTTGAAAAAAATAACGATAGTTCGTATATATATTATTATGCTAAAGCTGAGAGAATCAACATTTGTCTCTTAAAGGCTTTTTTTACTGTTTAGTTTAATGACACGAAAGTTATACTAAATTATTCCTTAGATTTTAGGATTTAGTTATGTTTGAAAAAATCCATTTTAATTGGTTATAATTAGTCATAATTTTCAATTAAGTCAAAAATTTACCCGTCCCTTACTTTACATTCTGCCTATCACTCTACCCCTCTTTTTATTCTATATTCTGGTATATATATATATATATTTAACAACCCCTCCGCACGAGCAGGATGTGACACAAGGTCAATTTCTTAAGCGGAGTTTAACAGGTTTGAATTCAGAGTTTTCCTTCTCCTAGACTGGTTACCTAGCCAAGGTTAAAGAGTCCAGTCTACCCTGCTATTTGCCCATAGCTGGAGGGAGAATTGGATTCATACCTTTCCCAAGGGTATTAGCGATATGTGAAATCTAAACAGCTTCGTCCAGGAATTGAACTCGGGTCGACGAGTCCATTTCCTTCAACTTTAATATTCTGGTATATAAGGTGTGCTTCAATTCCCCACCTGGATTTATAGACTAGCCAAGGTCACGTGGTTTATTCATCCGGCCAACCAACAACCATAATGCATGACTGATTCCCTACTTAAACACTGATACTTGCCACAGTTCACTTGCAATCATTGAGGAGGAACTTACGACCATTGACGAAGGAACTGAGGACTCTTTACCAGAAGAACCTAAGGATTCATTATCAGAGGATTACCAAGGATCCAACTCCACAGGACATGCGCTCTTGCTTAAGGCCTGCAGGGATGGCCCAGCAGATTGTAACACAGTGCTTAATATAATTGATAGAACATTTATATTCAAGTTAAGATAGCGTGGACATAGAATCAACTCCTGGTAACTGACTGTTTCTCAAATTGGTCTGAAGATCGAAAAGGCGAGAAAGTCTTAATAACCAGGTGTTGACTCAATGTGTGCTCCAATTCCCCACCTGAATTTATAGACTAGCCAAGGTCATATGGTTAATTCCTCCGGCCAACCACTAGCCATACTGTGTGGCTGATACACTACTTAAACCCCCACACTAGCCATAATTCTAATTGCACTCATTGGAGAGGGACTTACAATACTCAGGATTACCAGATGGTTACCAATACTCAAGACTCTTTACCAATGGATTACCAAGGATCCAATTCCACAGGACAAGCGCTCTTGCTTAAGGGCTAGAGGATGGCCCATAAAATCGTAACACATGGGTCCGAAGAGATGATAGTCTGAGGTAAGTAGTCGTGTGCGTGTGTGTGTTTCTGCGTGTGTATATGTAAGCGTGTGCATATGTACGCGTGTGTTTATATGACTGTGTGTGTGCGTGTGGGTACAAATGTATATGTGTATGTGCTTATGGGTGTGGGCGTGTTTGTATGCATGTGTGTGTATGTGTGAATGCGTATATATGTGTGTACGCGCGTGTGTCTGAGAGAGAGAGAGAGAGAGGGGGTGGAGAGAGAGAAAGAAAGTGAGAGAGAGATAGAGAGGGGATTGGATTTTTGGGGTATTTTTCTTTTTTTTCTTTTTTTTTTTTTTTTTTTTTGATGCCCCTTGCGTATTATCGAAAGGATCGTTCTGTATGTGTATATTTCCTACGGTGATTGATAGTTTTCATATATACACTCCCCCCGCCCCAGGCATTTGTTTATTTCCACAAGGCACTACCCCTCACGGATGGGAAATTGGAAATCTTATATCAACCAATGACAGCTTCACAGAGAGATGTTTCCTTGCAGCAGGAAATAGCACTCATCACCTTTCCAAATTGAAAAACAAAAACCTTTTAAATAAAACATCAAAATAAAGATCCAAACGCCGACACGAAAACAAGTTTTTTTTTTCTAATTTCGTTATTTAACACGTGATCGGGATTTTTAAAGATGAGAAATAATTTAACCCTTAGAACCCTGGGCTTCTTTCCAACACCACTCCTGTTGCCCCCTTGTCTACACCTGTTGTCCCATCGCCTAATCTGGGGAGGGGGTCTTCGTAGCCTAAGTGCTAACGTGCTGGACTGCGAAATCGCTGTAAGCTAGTTCGAATTGCAGTGGCACTATTCCGTTCACTTTCCGACTAATACCCTTGGGAAAGTAAATGTAACAGCCAGACTCGAGTATAAACTATCTTTTATAAATACTGATAATATAATGTTTACCAAAGTTAAGCAGTAATAAGCCAGATTAATACTTAGATGGGTGACCACTTTTTAAAAATAGCTGGAACTATAAACAATATGATATCAAAATAACTTGATTCGACATTAAATGATCCAAAAAGTATTGATATTCTGTAAAACAAAACAACCAACCAATTTTTACAGATACCGTCAGCTAGGGTAGAAGAAAATGACCCAAAAAGGGTTGGTGCACCATAAAACAAAAGAACCAACCAACTTTTATAAATACTGATAATATAATGTTTACCAAAGTTAAGCAGCAATGAGCCAGATTAATACTTAGATGGGTGACATTCTATCTTATTATAATGGAGAGTGTGTATTTGTTTGTCTGTAACCGAAACTAAATCACTACTCAAGTCACAATTCCCTTAGTTATTGACGTCACATTCACCATGAATTTATCTTTATTTAAACCTCAATTAATGATAAAATTCTTATAGCTTATTAATATTATTGGATTAATCTACGCTCTAATAACATAAAAGTATATTTATATATTCAAGAAAATAGCGATTTACAGTGTGAACGAGAAGGCTAATTTGCATATTGATATTAAGAATTTGATTTTAATAAATATCTGCTTAGTATTATTGATTTCTAATTGTTTGGTTTTCTTTTGACGAATCTGAGCAAAAATCTCGGGGATAAATCTTAAAAGAAATCCATTAAAAAGGCGAAAGAACTGTAATTTTATTAAATACTTCATAATCTAACTAAATAGATAAATTATGAAAAATGAAAGACGGGAGTGATGGAAAATGATGGAAGAGTTAGATTTAAAGCTGTTCTATTTTTCGATTACACCCCCTCAGTTTATCATTTTCTCAATAGTTTATAATTTGATACAATATTTTATTACATCAAAACCTAAATACTTGCACCCGGAGGGTGCATATATTTGCTAGTACTGATAATATAATGTTTACCAAAGTTAAGCAGTAATGAGCCAGATTAATACTTAGATGGGTGACCATTTAAAAATTTTAGCTGGAATTGTAAACATATCAAAATAACTTGATTCGGCATGCAGAGAGGCTGATAGGTACACATTTGAATAGTTTCTTAGAAACGAAGTTACAAGGTAGGAGTTGAACGACTTTAGTTAGGACCCATACATTTTCCCAGGGACTCCTTCAAAGCAAATTGTGTCCCCACAGGATGCACTAAATCAAAAAGCTATCAGAATCACTGTCCATGTTATAAAGATCTTGTGTTAATCAAGCCTGGTGGGAGATTAGGATTTTTTATTTTTTTTTATTTTTTAATCTTCATTCTACAAATTAAGAAAAAAATCAAGTCTTAGAGAATCCAAATCTGGCCATAAATTCTTTTGGTATTTCACTCTAATATTTTTCAAAAAAACATTTTTTCAGGAAATAATTTTTTTAAATCAAATGCATTTATATTGTAACATAGAAATACTGACCATTATAATAAACATATCAAAACAACTTGATTCGGCATTAAATGACCCAAAAAGTGTTGATATGCTGTAAAACAAAAAAACAACAACCAATTTTTACAGCTACCGTCAGCTAGGGTAGAAGAAAATGATCCAAAAAGGGTTGGTGCACCATAAAACAAAACAACCAACCAACTTTTATAAATACTGATAATATAATGTTTACCAAAGTTAAGCAGTAATGAGCCAGATTAATACTTAGATGGGTGACCATTTTATCAAAATAACTTGATTCGCCAAGCATTTCGTTCTCCAGCAGTTGCTATCATATATTGCTCGTCCTACTTGGACGGTTTGTAAGATGGGAGGTAAGTGGCCGTACAACTACTGTTTTATCAATTCTTGCTTGTCATAGAACCTATTAGGATCGCCTTTGTTTTTACTTCTCTAGCAGTTCCCAACATGTCTTGCTCGTCCTACCTGGATGGTTTGTGAGATGGGAGGTAAGTGGCCGTACAACTACTGTTTTGTAGGGTGGTGCTTCCATAGAGTAGTACTTACACAGCTTATAAATCAAGTAATCATAATAGGATCGCCTTCATTTTTACTTCTCCGGCAGTTCCCAACATGTTTTGCTCGTCCTACTTGGATGGTTTGTAAGATGGGAGGTAAGTGGCCGTACAACTACTGTTTTGTAGGGTGGTGCTTCTAGAGTAGTACTTACACAGCTTATAAATCAAGTAATCATAATAGGATCGCCTTCGTTTTTACTTCTCCAGCAGTTACCAACATGTCTTACTCGACTTATTTGGATAGTTTGTAAGATGGGAGGTAAGTGGCCATACAACTACTGTTTTGTAGGGTGGTGCTTCCATAGAGTAGTACTTACACAGCTTATAAATTAAGTAATCCTAATAGGATCACCTTCGTTTTTACTTCTCCAGCAGTTCCCGACATGTCTTGCTCGTCCTACTTGGATGGTTTGTAAGATGGGAAGTAAGTGGTCGTATTCGTGGGTGTCCTAAATTCAAACAGAACGTCGCTTATGAGTTCGTCTTAACTTCTCCAGCAGTTCTTATATCTTGCTAGTCCTAGTACCAATTGGTATCGCCTGGTACTCTCCGGTTGGTACTTATCGGACTTGCCTCTATGGCTTGGAGCACGGCCTCGGGATTCACGCTTTTAGACTTGCTATATAGTAGTACAGACACAACTTGTGAATTTTGTAATCGGTCTTATGATAAAAGAGCATACATATTCGTAGGTGTCCTGAATTAGAACGGAACGTCACTTATGGGTTCGTCTTTACTTATCCAGCGGTCCCCAACGTGTCTTGCTCGTCCTACTTAGATGATTTGTGAGATGGGAAGTAAGTGGTCGTAAAAGCACTGGTTTGTAGAGTGTTGCTTCCAAGTGGTGCAACCATAGAATTGTACTGACACAGCTTATGAATTAAGTAATCGATCCTAATAAAAGTGGCCGTACAACTATTGTTTTGAATGGGTGGTGCTTCCATAGAGTAGTACTTACACAGCTTATAAATTAAATAATCATAATAGGATCGCCTTCGTTTTTACTTCTCCAGCAGTTACCAACATGTCTTGTTCGTCCTACTTGGATGGTTTGTAAGATGGGAGGTAAGTGATCGCACAACAATTGTTTTGTAGGGTGGTGCTTCCATAGAGTAGTACTTACACAGCTTATGAATTAAGTAATCATAATAGGATCGCCTTCGTTCCCAACATGTCTTGTTCGTCCTACTTGGATGGTTTGTAAGATGGGAGGTAAGTGGCCGTACAACTACTGTTTTGTGGGTGGTGCTTCCATAGAGTAGTACTTACACAGCTTATGAATTAAGTAATCATAATAGGATCGCCTTCGTTCCCAACATGTCTTGTTCGTCCTACTTGGATGGTTTGTAAGTGGAGGTAAGTGGTCGTACAACTATTGTTTTGTAGGGTGGTGCTTCCATAGAGTAGTACTTACACAGCTTATGAATTAAGTAATCATAATAGGATCGCCTTCGTTCCCAACATGTCTTGTTCGTCCTACTTGGATGGTTTGTAAGATGGGAGGTAAGTGGTCGTACAACTATTGTTTTGTAGGGTGGTGCTTCCATAGAGTAGTATTTACACAGCTTATAAATCAAGTAATCATAATAGGATCGCCTTCGTTCCCAACATGTCTTGTGCGTCCTACTTGGATGGTTTGTAAGATGGGGGGTAAGTGTCGTATTGGTGGGTGTCCTAAATACGAACAGAACCGACAGAGCTCGACTCTTCAGATCTAAAAGTGGTTTGTTATTTGAAATGTTCCTCAGACAGAATTAATTTTGGCAATGAATAAAACAACGCCAAACATATCTTTGGCCATTCGGGTACAGAATTGAAACACTCAACCAGCTAAGAAAATGGAGATCTTCAGAATTTCCTCTACGTCACTAAAAACTGAAGAATTGGGTATTTGTCGTTGGGAAATTATTGGCAAGTTTGTTAGACAATTTGCCAGTGAATCTGATCCTCATGGGAAGGTGTGCACACCTGCAGCAGATTAAATGAACAAATTTATAGTTATAATTTATTAGCCACAACCAGGAAGGGGAGGAGTCAAAAGTTTTGCAATATTTTGGTAAGTGCTGCTTTTCGGTTTTTGTTTTGTTTTACGGCATATCAACCTCATTGGGTCATTTAATGCCGACAAAGTTTTCAAATAAATCAATTCTTAATGGATAACAAATTTTGTTTATCAACTCATATTTTTCTATTTAACCCATAGATGGGACCTAACAGATACTACCACTCCGGGTCAGAGTAGACCAGGGAGCAATGGTGATGAAGAGGTTCCAGTTTTGGAGGTTTGGGGAATGTGGAGCATTCGGTGTATGTCTGTAACCGAAACCACATAACTGCTTACATCACAATGCCCTCGGGAATCGCATTAATTCATCAATGAATGATTTACAATCAAGATCGTTATTACACAGAATGAATCATATCTATTAACGACGTCTCTATGAAAATCTGAGTTAGATTTACCTCAAAGCAGTTTTGAAATAAATTCATTCTTAATGGATAATGAAATTTTTTTATAAATACATTTTTCTATTTAACCAAAATCAATCTGTCTCCCTATTATATACCCGAGTATGGTAGAAGGGTATATATGACTATATAACATAAGCAATGCACAACATGTCAGCGCACTAACTACCGCGAGACTACCAATCACAGTAGGTACCTACTGTCTCAATCATGTGATATATAGTCGCCGAAAAATAGCTCGCCCTGTCGGCTGTGGCGTTAGAATGCACCGACTGCACCTCTGCAGAGGGGTAAGACTCCCCCAAATGGGACCACCTGTTGGCCGTGGGTGGTGATAGATTAGATTAAATATAGTAAAACTTACTTCGTACACTTCTATCTGTTGCTTACTGCTTTTTCTTCTATCTTGTCTGGCCGCCATCTTATCTGGACTTGGGCTGATTTCTATCTAAGCTTCTTCTGGGGGTTGACTTTCCTTCTTAATTCTTCTTTGGGCTGGGCTTAATATTGTAATTTGGTTTTACTTGATCAAGTTTTATTAGCCGATATTTGATTCCGCCGCGGGGAGAAACTGGACACCGGCAGAGCCGATAATCATGTCTCTCTCCTTCAAAAGCCAGGTATTGATAAATAGTAGGGCAAACTGGGAGCTTTTAACTTTGGCTAGGCGACCAGTCAGGAGAGAGACAATGATTATGGCTCTGCCGGTGTCCAGTTTCTCCCGCGGCGGAAATAAAATACTCGGCTAATAAACTTGGTCAAGTAAAACAAATACAATATTAAGCCAGCCAAAGAAGTTAAGAAGGAGTCACCCAAAGAAGCTAGATAGAAATCAACCCCAAGTCCAGATAGATGGGGCCCAGACAAGATAGAAGAATAAGCAAGTAAGCAACAGATAGAAGTGTACGAGTAAGTTTTTACTATAAAAAAAAAAAAAAATTTAATCTAATTCTATCACCACCACGGCAACAGGTGGTCCATTTGGGGAGGTCTTACCTCTTGCCAGAGGTGCATCGGTGCCATTCTAACGCCACAGCCGACAGGCGAGCTATTTCGGCGACTATTATTCACATGATTGGAGACAGTTAGGTTACCTACTGTGATTGGTAGTCTCGCGGTAGTTAGTGCGCCTGACATTGTTGTGCATTGCTTATGTTTATATAGTCATATATACACTTCTACCATACTCGGGTATACTAATAGGGAGACCACGATTGATTTTTGGTTAAATGAAAAATGTTTTATAAAAAAATTTCATTATCATTAAGATGATTTATTTCAAAATGCTTTGAGGTAAATCTAACTCAGATTTTCCATAGAGACGTCGTTAATAATATGATTCATTCTGTGTAAATAGATCTTGATTGTAAATCATTCATTGGATTGAATTAACTGCGATTCCGGGGCAATGTGATGTAAGCAGTTATGTGGTTTCGGTTACAGAATAACACGAATGCTCCACATTCCCGCAACCTCAAAACTGGAACCTCTTCATCACAAATTGCTCCTGGTCTCAACTTGACCCGGAGTGGTAAGTATCTGTTAGTTGTCCAGTCTATGGTGTTGTAAATAGAAACATGAGTTGATAAACAAAATTTGTTATCCATTAAGAATTGATTTATTTGAAAACTTTGGTCGGCATTAATGACCCACCTGAGGTTGACATATGCGTAACAAAACACCAAACGAAAAGCGCGCTTACAAAATTTGCAAAACTTTTGACTCTCCTTCCTGGTTGTGGCTAATAAATTATAACTAATAAATTTGTTCTTTAATCTGCTGAGGTGCTGCACACCTTCCCATGAGGATCAGATTCACTGGCAAATTGTTAAAAACTTGCCATAATTTCCAACGACAAATACCCAATTTCCTTCAGTTCTTTTAGTGACGTTAGAGGAAATTTCTGAAGATCTCCATTTTCTTAGCTGTTGAGTGTTTAATTCTGTAACCCGAATGGCCAAAAGATATGTTTGGCGTTGTTTTTATTCATTGCAAAATTAATTCTGTTGAAGGAACATTTCAAATAACAAACCACTTTTAGATCTGAAGAGTCGAGCTCTGTACGGTTTCTGTTCGTATTTAGGACACCCACCAAATCGACCCATCTAGCCCCCATCTTACAAACCATCCAGTAGGACGCCAAGACATGTTGGGAACGAAAGGCGATCATTATGATTACTTGATTTATAAGCTTGAATACTACTCTAATGGAAGCCCACCGCTACAAAACATAGGTTGTACGACCATTACCTCCATCTTTACAACATCCAATAGGAGAACAAGAATGTTGGAACGAAGGCGATTCCTATTTATGAATTACTTAATTCATAAGCTGTGGTAAGTACTACTCTATGGAAGCACACCTACAAAACATAGTTGTACGACATTACCTCCTCTTACAAACCATCCAAGTAGGACGAACAGACATGTTGGGAAACGAAGGGAATCTATTAGATTACTTAATTCATAAGCTGTGGGTAAGTACTTACTCTATGGAAATGCACCACCCCACAACGTAGTTGGTACGGCCACTTTACCTACCATCTTACAAACCATCCAATAGGACGAACAAGACATGTTGGGAACGAAGGCGATCCTATTATGATTACTTAAAT
>JALAJA010000135.1:39274-65696 GCA_023376005.1 Doryteuthis pealeii | reverse complement strand
TACTTTCTCTTTTCTCTCTTTCTCATTTTATTTTCTTCTGTTTTTCCTTCCTCCTCCAACTTTTTCCTTCCACTCCTTTCTTCTTTTCTCTCTCTCTTCTCACTCTCTGTTTCTCGCCTCACTTTTCTCTCTATCTATCTCATCTATCTATCTACCCTTCCTTTCATCTCTCTTGTCCTGTCTCCCTCTCTTATCCCACTTCTCTGTCCCACCCTTCTATCCCCCCTCTCTCTCTCTCTTTCCTTTCTTCCATCTTTTCTTTTCTCTCCTGCTTTTCTTCTTTCTTTCTTCTTTCTCGTTTTTCTCTCTCTCTCTCGCTCACTGTTTTTTCTATCACGCATTTAAGTTCGCTCTCCTAGCCCTCTTCTATCTTATTCTCTATTTACATTCTTCTCTTTTTTATTTCCTTCTCTCTTCTCTCTTCTTCTTACCATTTTCTTTTTCTTTCTTTTTTTCTTTCATTCTTTCTTTCTTCTTTTCTTAATTTTCGTTTTTTGTTTTTTTAATCTATTTCACATGTCCATCAACTTTTTTCCTTTTATTTCTATCTGTTCTCCCGATCTAACTTCTCTCTCTTATTCATCCGTTTGATCTATCTATTCTTCCTGTTCTGTTTTTCTCCTTTCTTTCCCTTTCCTCTTTCATCTCTCTCATTCTCTTCTCTTTCATCTCCCATCTCTCTCTCTTCCCATTCTCTTTTCTCTATCCCATTCCTCTTTTCTTGTGTCCATTCCTTCTTCTTGCTTCTCTCTCTGTCTTATATAGAGCATCTTTCACTTTCCTTTATGCTTTCTGCTGGCATACTTATGATCTGTTCCTTACTTGCTCGCTTCTCTATGTCCATATTATTCTTAAATAGCTAATTACTTTTCTCTTTTATCTTATATCTCTCTCAAGACTTATATTGGGACGAAAAATTAACACCATTTCTATGACTATAACGACTTCCGTTATCTGGTTGCTTGGTATCTAGGAGAGTCTCACTCATTATATTCCAATTTTCTCTAATATGCTCCACCCACCGTTTCTAGTTTTAGGTGAAAACAAAGAAACAAAACGGAAGAAATGTTTTCGTTCCGAATCAAACATGGGCGTTAAATTAGGGGCGTGGGGGAATCAAGGTTGATGGAAGAGCGAGGTCTGGGCGATGGTAGGCGGCCGGTGTGGGTGGTTGCGGGGGAGTTGGTTCGCTAGATCAACAAACGAATCAATGCACCCAGACTCTAAGACTGTATACATTGCAACTTTGATACTAGATAAATGTTAGTCATGTGGTCGAGATAGTTGCGTTTGGTTTGGTTTGGTTTGGTCTGTTTTACGGCATATCAACCTCAGTGGGTCATTTAATGCCGATAAAGCTTTGAAATAAAGTCATTCTTAATGGATACTCATTTTTTTTAATGAATACATTTTTCTATTTAACCCATAGATGGGACCTTAACAGGTACTACCACTCTGGGTCAGAGTGGACCTGGGAGTAATGGTGATGAAGGAGTGCTCAACATTCCTCAGATCTCCAGAATTGGAACCTCACCATCAGATAGAGTATAAGAGAGATAGAGAGAGACAGATATGTTCCGAGAGATAGACAGATATGCTGCAAGAGAGATAGAGAGAGACAGACAGATAGATATGTATGGATTAGTTGATGATTAAATGAAGAATTTGGTTTGAGTTTGGTGTGGTTTATGTCATATCAACCTCAGTGGGTCATTTAATGCCGATAAAGTTTTGAAATAAATTCATTCTTAATGGATAATCAATTTTTTTTTTAAATAAATACATTTTTCTATTTAAACCCATAGATGGGACCCTAACAGGTACTACCACTCCGGGTCAGAGTGACCAGGGAGCAATGGTGATGAAGGGGTACTCCACATTCCCCAAACCTCCAAAACTGGAACCTCACCATCAGTTAGAGTTTAACGTCATTCCCCAGGACATGTAGACCCTCAGCCACCACCCTCTAGCACCCATATGAAAGAAGGGTTGGGGGTTGCTATAAGGGCAATAGGGTTGGGGCAATCATATAGGTGCTAGCGCTTGACATGACCAGCCGATTGATCGGAGGGGGCCTCTCCGACCGCCTGTCTAGCCTAAGTAAGAACCAAAGTGGAGTATTGCAAGTCATGGACTGCTCAACCACTTGGGTTCTATCCTTAAGCATCACGGGTCGCCACCCACAGCCAACAGGTGGCCCCATTTGAGGGAGTCTTACCCCTCTGCAGAGGGCGGCATGACGGGTATGTAATGTATGAAGGTGGGTAGGGCTGAAATGTTCTTAAATTTAGGATGACATCATATCCGCTGTTGATTATTTATTTTTACCAATAGGATCCAAGCACTGCAACACCGATGGAAGGAGTGTATGTAACGCAAGGTGGACTACGTTGAAAAATAAACCTCATTTAGTCACATTCCATAAACATCATGGTCACCCTATGAACCTTTTCAACTGACCTTTGCAAGCCAAATGGGGATTTGCATCTGGGGCCAGATTAAGATTTTGAAATAAAAGATAACATGGATATTTCTAGACTGATCGGTTTGATATGGGGGACAAGAAATCTTATCGGATTAGATAAATTGAGAGTCTTACCCTTCTGTAGAGGTGCAGTCGCTGCATTCTAACGCCGCAGCCGACAGGGCTGGGATTTGAAGAGGAGAGAAGGGTATAAAATGTGATTATAATAACAACAAAGATGAGGATACTAGTTGGGGTCAATTAGTTTATAATTATGAATAATAATTGCTATTATCTGCGTTATTCGGACTATTGTCCTCATCTTCATTGTTATCTGTATAATGTTTCGGTATAATGCAGATGATAGTAATCATCAAGCCTCATCTCAAACATTCAGAGAAATAGTGGAGATAACAATAAAGATGAGGACAATAGTCCGAATAATGCAGATAATAGTAATCATCAAGCCTCATCTCAAACATTCAGAGAAATAGTGTAGATAAAAATAAAGATGAGGACAATAGTCCGAATAATGCAGATAATAGTAATCATCAAGCCTCATCTCAAACATTCAGAGAAATAGTGGAGATAACAATAAAGATGAGGACAATAGTCCGAATAATGCAGATAATAGTAATCATCTCAAACATTCAGAGAAATAGAATAATAATTGGGTTTTATTAAGAACAAAAATTCTTCAAGCTTTATAAAAACTTTCAACTTTCTTGTTTGGTTTTATTTCTTTTGAATATTTCAATAAAAAAATCAATGCAAAAATTTAAATCTTTTTTTTTTTCATAATAAATATGCATTAGCCTATAAATTCATTTTAGATAAATTAACCAAATATGACAGTTTCTTAATTACTTTATTAATGATTATCGATTCTTCAGGTTGAGTACTTTTAAAATAAATTTAGGTTCGTGAATATAATTTCCAATGCATTTTTATAGTAAAAATCATTCCGAATGCATTTTTATTGTAAAAATGATTTCCAATGCATTTTTATATTAAAAATTATTTCTAATGCATTTTTATTGTAAAATTGATTTCCAATTCATTTTTATAGTAAAAATCATTTCCAACACATTTTTATAGTAAAAATCATTGCCCAATGAATTTTTATAGTAAAAATCATTTCCAATGCATTGTTATAGTAAAAAACATTATCCAATGCATTTTTATTGTAAAAATCATTGCCCAGTGCATTTTTATTGTAAAAATCATTTTCAATACATTTTTATAGTAAAAATCATTGTCCAATAAATTTTATAGTAAAAATCATTTTCAACACATTTTTATAGTAAAATTCATTGTCCAATGCATTTTTACAGTAAAAATCAGTCGGTGCATTCTAATGCCCCAGCCGACAGGGCGGCATGACTGGTGTGTAATGTATGCTGAAATGTTCATAAATTTAGGATGACATCATATCCGCTGTTGATTATTTATTTTTACCAATAGGATCCAAGCACTGCAACACCGATGGAAGGAGTGTATGTAACAAGGTGGACTACGTTGAAAAATAAACCTCATTTGGTCACATTCCATAAACATCATGGTCACCCTATGAACCTTTTCAACTGACCTTTGCAAGCCAAATGGGGATTTGCATCTGGGGCCAGATTAAGATTTTGAAATAAAAGATAACATGGATATTTCTAGACTGATCGGTTTGATATGGGGGACAAGAAATCTTTTCAGATTAGATAAATTGGGACTTTTTTCTTAAATTGCCGAAAATAACCTAAAGAAATGTCCGGGTTTTAAAAAATCCAGATGATTCAAAAGAATTAACCCTTTTGTTTGTTTGTTTATATGATTTAATGGCATAAAAAGCCTTTGGGGTTATTTAAAGACAAATTTTGTTTTCATATATATATATATATATATATATATATATATATATATATATATATACAAAATTTGTCATTAAATAACCAAGGTTCAGCTAATGTGGGCTGGTCACATTGTCAGAATGAATGAGAACAGGCTTCCAAAGAAGATTTTATACGGACAATTACCAAATGCTAAGCGTTCTATTGGACGTCCTCTCTTGCGCTACAAGACAAATTGAAGGACAATTTGATATTAACCTGAATGCTTGGGAAACTCTAGCATCAAATCAGAAAGAATGGCGTAAGACATGTTTTGCTAGACTAAAGAGCTTTGAAGAAAATAGACTGAAGCATCGAGATCAGCTCTGCCTAACTTTAAAACAAAAACATTTAACTCCCGCCTTAGAACATTTCATTTGTCAGTGTGGCTTTATAGCTCACAACAAGGCTGGGCTGCTATCACACCCGAGGAAACACAAAATGTCTTCTTGAATAGCATGTACATCATGGGATGAAACAAATCACGCACTGCTGACCCCCATCTATCGTTCACGATAGGAGAGTCCACCATATAATCTCATTATTTTTTACACACTTATATATATATATATATATATATATATATATATATATATATATATATATATATAAGTGCTTAATTGTTGTCGTACCTAATTTTGAAAATTAATAAATTTAATAGGTATTCCCGCCTAATTCATTATTAATTAATTAATTTTCAAAATTAGGTACGACTCCAATTAAGCACTTATTCTCCCAAAAATTATCGGCAAAAAGCCATTCTAAACAAACCGTGTTTACAACTTATATATATATATATATATATATATATATAATATATATATATGAGGATAGGAGGATTAGAATAAATCTGACAGAATGTAGTAAAGAATAGAGGAAAAATATGGACAAACGACCAAAACTAAAACAAGTATATGTAGGAGATATATTTCTCCGTGCATTGAGCTCGGCTTCATCAGTCGTTTATTTGATCATTAAAGCATCATATATGTGTTTTCTAGAAGAGAAAATGGATAGTAGAGGGGCGGATTTGGGGATGAAGTTAGGTGGATGGGATCGCGATATATATATGATCTCTCAGTGACCGTAAAATACATAAACAAACCTATGTACTTAATAGTTTTAAAACACCAATCCCCGCTACAGCTGTCAGTGGACGAGGGGATTAGATATCAGGCTGCCAAATGGTCAGTCTGAGTTCGACCCTAGCCAAAGATAGTTGCGTCTAGCCACACTGAAGAGGCGTGAAACGCCGAAACACGTGTCTGTGGATGACTTATTATATATATATATATATATATATATATATATATATATAATAATTGTGTCAAAAATTAATGAGATTTTTTGTACTTCTAGACATTCCGTGTATTCTGAAGAAAAAATTAACGTTCCATTCATTGTTCATTTCTATCTTGGTAAATACAGCTTCAAACTCGGCACTTTTATGACACACTTTGTATTCTGAAAAAAAATATATGAAGAAGATATCAGAAGATCTGAAACACGTGTCGCAAATGTAAAATGATAATTAAAGATTAAAAAACAAATATAAACCATTTTGCTGACATTTTTTTATAATATATATATATATATATATATATATATATATATATATATATCATAAAAAAGAAAATCATTTATCGTGTATTTATATTTATACTTTTTAGTAATTGGTTTTAACAATGTGTTAGCATTATTGGGGATTATGTTGTATGGTATTGATTAGTTTCATGTCTATATTCTATGGTATAATTTTATTTCCCTCAATAAGGAGAGAATATCCTCTATGTTGATATTTTCAAACAGATTTTTCATATTGTTTGCTTTAGAGAGAAGGCGGATGAATACGTTAAGGGCGTATAACAAATTGATTAATCTATCTATCCATATATAAAAGGCAGTTGTGTGTATTTGTATGTCCGGAGGAAACTTCGAAAATAAAACAATTAACGACAAAGTAAATATATATATACACATTAGATATCACCAGGGCTTGGTTTTTGAGCAAAAATAATGAAGATTTGATTTATATTTGCGAAGATATTTAAAAATTCAAATTTGAAAAGTAACAGAAGGGAAAGGCATTTGCAACTGTGTGAGTGGATGAACAGACCAATTTTTGAATGACAGTCTCTGGTGCAGTGACTTCCTTTTGGCTCTCTTTTCTGCGGAGGCTTCTTTCCTTTCTTTTTCACTCCTTTTTGTTCCTTGTTTGACGAGGAGGCGTCAGGGTGCACGGTATTCTGCACAAGCCTCCCGTATGTGTTGGTGTTAATGTGGCATGTCTTCATGTTTCTCTTGCAGGCATCTTTAAAACGCTGGTGTGAGTGACTGAACAGACCAATTTTTGAATGGCAGTCTCTGGTGCAGTGACTGCAAACAAACAGTGATGCTTGCTGGAGTTGCTGTTGTCTCTCCTTCCTTTTGGCTCTCTTTTCTTTTTGTTATCTGCAACTGCGTGAGTGGCTTTTTGACTTCAAACAAGCAGTGATGCTTGCTGGAGTTGCTAATGTCTCTCCTTCCTTCTGGCTCTCTTTTCCGTGGTGGCTTCTTTCCTCTGTTTTTCACTCTTCGTTCCTTGTTTGATGAAGTGGCACCAGGTCGCACGGTCTTTTGCACAAGCCTTCCATGTGTTGGTGTAGATGTGGCATGTCTCTGTATGTGTGTGTGTTTGTGTGTGTGGATGTGTGTTTGTTTGATAATATCTTAGTATCATTCCAAATTCTTCGTGTATGTGTGTGTGTTTGTGTGTGTGCATGTTTGAGTGTGTGTGTGTGTGTGTGTGTGTGTGTGTGTGTGTGTGTGTGCATGCTTGAGTGTGTGTGTGTGTGTGTGTGTGTGTGTGTGTTTGAATGTGTGGGTGTGTGTGTGTTTGAATGTGTGTGTGTGTGTATTTGTGTGTGTTTGTAAGTGTGTGTTTGTGTATATTGGTCTTTTCCTTAGATTAGTATTATCTGCGTTATTCGGACTATTGTCCTCATTTTCATTGTTATTTGTACATACTCCTTGGTGGCTTCTTTCCTCTGTTTTGATATAAAATATCCATGCTGTGTTTTATATACTATAGAAAACACACCTATAAGGGACCTGCTCAATTGTTTGTTCCTAGATTTTAAAGCATGGTATGATAAATATGGTGCCACAGGTCTTGCAGTTGTCAATCTAATTGACAAGGAGTATGTACAAATAACAATAAAGATGAGGACAATAGTCCGAATAACGCTGATAATACTATTCTTCAAACCTCATCTCAAACATTCAGAGAAATTTTCCTTAAATGTTTGTGTGTTTAATGTCGCCTCTTTGTGGTGGACGGGACACTGTCTTGACCCACTTCCGGGGGGGGGGGGTCGGGGGTAAGTCCCATTCATTTGTATTAACCAGTACACCCCTATAGAACGCCCTGTCTAATGGGCACGATTTATTTTACTATATAATTGTATTAAAAAGGAAATAATTCTTGGGCCAATGCTATTTTGTCATTCTGTTAAATTCTTCAGACCCTTGTCATCTTATTTAGTTCCGCGATAAACACACAGAAATGTTCCCGTTATCAGGGATTGGATTACCAACACATTCCTCTGAGATTTTATTAACTAGCTGAAAACCCAACCTACGCCGGGTAATTTCACTTACGTAACGGGAACTATAAATTTGTCAAACCCCAGTTTTTATTACAGAAAAAAAATACAGAAAAAATACTAAATTGTGATTTTGTGAAGATTTATAGGTTAATAAACGCCATTGATAGGTTAATGTTTGTGGTCTCATGGCATTAATTGCTTCTAAGGTAAGTGTAAATACAACATCACGATTTTATTTTGCTAGTATCTACTTTATACGATTAAAATAAAAGATAAAGCAAATGTAACGTTTAGTAAATTCTATTAAATGTTCTTAACTAGCTGAAAACCCACTCTACGCGAGATACTTTCAATAACGTAACCGGAACTATAAAATTATCCATCCCATTTTTTATTACAAAAAAAAAGATACAGAGAAAACACTAAACTGTTTTTGTGAAGATTTATAGGTTAATAAACACCTTTGATAGGTTAACGTTTATGGTCTCTTTTAAGTAATTGCTTCTAATGTAAGTGTAAATATACAGGCCGGGTTAGCTCAGTCGGTAGAGCGTTCGGCTAGAAACCACAAGGTTCCTAGTTTGATACCGGTTCTTGCCAACTCAGCGTATGAGTAGCACAGGGATCTGTGCAGTAAAGTAAGGAGCTGATGGTAGCTGTGGCGCTCCACCTCAGACGCCAAAACAATCTCCTTGGTCTAGCGCTATTGAAAAGGGGATAGACTCCCTCGCTGACTGGCTGATACCGACATTAGGCCGCCCCGACGACTTACTTTATGTACACACAGAAATATTATTTCTCTGAATGTTTGAGATGAGGCTTGATGATTAGTATTATATGCGTTATTCGGACTATTGTCCTCATCTTCATTGTTATCTGTACAACTTTTCGGTCGATGTGCCCTCCGGCCTTCTTCAGGTATTTCTTGTTGGACTCGAGAACCTTCTCGGACTCGGAATGAGAATAGGATACCCCCGTGCACTGAATAAAGGGTTAGATTCAAAGTAACGTGATGGCTCCCGATTATGACAAGAAGGATCCCGAGTCCGAAAAGAAGGTTCCCGAGTCCGAAAAGAAGGTTCCCGAGTCCAAGAAGGTTCCCGAGTCCGACAAGAAATACCTGAAAGGCCGGAGGGCACATCGGCCGAAACGCATCAAGATATTTCCCATCGCGGGAAAATGACTAACCAATCAGAAACTTGTATAATTTGGATTTTTCGGACTATTGTCCTCATCTTTATTGTTATCTAGACTACGTTTTGGTCGATGTTAACAATAAAGATGTAGACAATAGTCCGAATAATCGAAATGATACAAATCATCAAGCTTCGTCTCAAAAATTCAGAAAAGTGGTATGGATACTTTAAATATACGCTCCTACATTAGGGGCGCTGGTGAGTGTCATCAGTGATGTATTTTGCATGGGTCACTTGGAAGTTTCGGGTATTCCAACATCAGACTTCGCTCGCCATGCTGACCCTATTAGAAATGATCAAAACTCTGATCCACCCACCATCTTGAGACGCTAAAAGATGTCTGACCGATAAATTTATAGTTCCAAGGATATTAGGTTCGTGAAATACTTCATAATGTTTATAAAGTTATGAGAACAGCGAAAAAAATATGCCATCAGGATTCTATCCTGAAGCATAACGGGTCGCCATCTACGGTCAACAGGTGGCCTTAATGGAGGGATTTTACCCGTCTGCAGAGGTGCAGTCGGTGTATTCTACAGTCTCAGCCGACAGGCCAGAAACTTCTTTGAAAATCCCATGAAAATATTCATCGGGTCAAAGGTCAGTGAATTCTTCGAAGTTTTTAGCAAAATTCTTTCATTTGAAGAAAAGCGTTTTTTGAATGTTGCGTTCTGACCGTAAAAAGTAAAGTTCGGTAAATTCTATGAAATTTTATTAAGTAGCTGAAACCCACCCTACGCGGGGTAATTTCAATTTCATAATGGAAACTATGAATTTATCCATCCCACTTTTTATTATAGAAAAAAAATAGAGAGAAAACACTAAACTGTTTTAGTGAGGATTTATGAGTTAATGAACGCCTTTGATAGGTTAACGTTTATGTCAGTGTCTGTGTCTGTGTGAGTGTGTGTATGTATGTGTCTGTGTGTGTGTGTCTGTGTGTTGTCTGTGTGTCTGTGTGGTGTGTCAGTGTGTGTGTGTCTGTGTGAGTGTGTGTATGTATGTGTCTGTGTATGTGTGTGTGTGTGTATGTGTCTCTGTCTCTGTCGCTGTGGTGTGTGTGTGTGTGTGAGTGTGTGCGTCTGTATCAGTGTGTGTATGTATGTGTGTGTTTTGTGACTCTCTCTCCTCTCTCTCTGTCTCTATCTTCTCTCTCTCTCTCTCTCTCTCTCTCTCTCTCTCTCTGTGTGTGTGTGTGTGTGTGTGTGTGTGGTGTGTGTGCTTGTGTGTGTGAAGAGAGTTCAGTAAATGTTTAGAATTTTTCAAATTCTTTCAGTTGAAGAAAACCACGCGTGGAAATTTTTAATTTGGGTGAAAATGGAACCGAAACTTCTGAAAATTGTTTATCAGCGAGAATTTAACGGATGTCGTATTTCTTTGGACTTGAGAGAACATTTGCAAAGAATGAGAAGAAAAAAAACATCTTACAGGATAGTCGTAAATTTCTTAAAGTAAAAAAAAAACAAGAAAAAAAAAACAAGAAGAAATAAATAAATTGCGGTGGTGGTGGTGGGGGGTCAAATCCGGGTTCGTTGATTTAGATAATGACGATGTTTATGAGTGTTGTCTGCAAAATTCGTTGTATATATTAACCTACCCCTCCGCCACAAACAGGATGTGACACTAGGTCAAATTTATAAACGGAGTTTAACAGCTTTGATTTTTAAAGAGAATAGTTGGCTGGTTGGTTGGTTGGTTGGTTGGTTGGTTGGATTTTATGGCATGTCAAATCTTGCTGGGTTATTTTATACAGAAGACGTTTTGTTTTATTCATTCTTTATGGGTATTCAACATTTTTTCAACTCGTTTTTCTATTCAACTCATAAAATTGACCCTAACATATACTACTACCCCATCAGAGTGGACCTGGGAGTAATGGCGACGAAGGGGTACTCCATACACCCTAGAGCTCCAAAATTAAAACTTCACTATTAGATGTAGTTTAACTACGACACCCTCAGTCACCGCCTTCTAGCATATCTATTAATAATGGAGATTCGCTTCCGGTTTTTGTCTGTAACAAAAATTACGTCACTGCTTACGTCACATTATCCAAAATCGTCATAACATAGAATAAATACACTCAAAATTTGAACATGCAGCATTAGACAGTCCTCATTGTTTTTTAAAACAAGTTTTAATAAATACATGACTGGTATTATATATCTATATATATAATTTGTTTTATTTTAATACATATTTAAAGTTTACATTTCAAATTGTTTTATTTTTTAATCCTTTAATGAATTTGACGATTTTACTTACTTAGAGTACAAACTCGCTGACATTGAATTTTTTACTCCCACCCCTCAGGCAATATGTTTCAAAAATCTATGTTTACATCGCCCGGAGGGTGTTTTTTAATTTTGTACTAGTATATGATAAAAAGGGTTGTCGGTTTGCCATAAGGGAAATAAGGTTGGGATAATCATATAGGTGCTAGGATTGATGTGACCATTCAGTTGATCGGGAGGGGCGTTTCAACCGCTCGTTTAGCCTAAGTAAGGGTCAAAGTGGAGTGTTGCATGTCATGGACTACTCAGCCATCAGGATTCTGTAAGGACTGCTTTGTCATACTCTATCTAAAGCCATTTTTCTGTTGGCGTTGAACAAACGTTTGATCAACTCTGATGAGGGAGTATTATGTTGGAAGACCTGAAACCCACCAATGAAACCAGTTAATAACATAACTGACGATATATATGAGTCATATCTCGAACACTGTCCTAAAGCATCACGAGTCACCATCACAGGTGGCCCCCATTGGAGGGATTTTACCTCTCTACAGAGGTGCAGACGGTGTATTATACAGTCCCAGCCGACAGGGCAGGAGGTTATTCACCATCTTAATTCAAAGCAGTTAGACCTTGTGTTATAGGTGATACACCCTATAAGACTAATGGAATGCGCCGACGGGTTACTATAAGTAACAGGGATAATTGTGGCTTGGCAGTAAGCCAATGCGAGTAAGCCAATAACTCTATTTGTCGGACGTAATTTCCACTTCTCTGTATTGTATTTGTCTACTTTCTGTTAATACATTTGACTACATTTGTTACCCGTCGTTTTGTTCTTATTTGACCCCTTAAAACCTCACAACACCTTGTTTCGAGCCGTGACTAGTAGCTTCAGTTTCTGGACGGGTTAATAAAATAAATCTAGTGATCCAAAGGGACCGTACTCACCCCCCACAGGCAGCACGTCTAAAATGGAAAGAGACGATTTTATTGCCTAGTGACAGAGGCAGCCCCCCCAAAAAAAAAATGCCGAAGGGATCACGCACTTTTGCACTGGCCAATGCGTGAGCTTCGGTTTGTGCGTGGCATTCCACGTTAAAAAGACCAATCCAGCGTTGTGGGAAGTCTGGAAAATACTTACCTTTCCCAAGGGTATTAGGTTCGTGAAATACTTCATAATGTTTATAAAGTTATGAGAACAGCGAAAAAAAAGTGTGCGTGTTATTCCCTGCAATGGAACAGAGTGGGGTCATACCTTTCCCAAGGATATTAGTCTGAAAGTGAATGTAATAGTGTGACTGGTTTGGTTTGGTTTGGTTTTTTTTACGGCATATCAACCTCGGTGGGTCATTTAATGCCGACAAAGTTTTGAAATAAATTCATTCTTAATGGATAATCAAATTTTGTTTATAAACTCACGGTTTTCTATTCCTAACAGGTAATGATGAAGGGGTGCTCCACATTTCCCAAACCTCCAGAACTGGAACCTTACCATCAGATAGAGTTTAACGTCATTCCCAGGACCCTTAGACACCGCCTTCTAGCACCCATATGATAAGAAAGATCGGGGGTTGCCAGAAGGGCAATAGGGTTGGGGCAATCATATAGGTGCTAGGGCTTGAGGGGATCAGCAGAGTGATCGGAGGGGGGCTCTCCGACAGACCGTCTAGCCCAAGAAAGGGTCAAAGTGGAGTATTGCAAGTCATGGACTGCTCAACCACCTGGGTTCTATTCTAAGCATCACGGGTCGCCACCCACGGCCAACAGGTGGCCCCATTGGGGAGTATTACCCTCTGTAGAGGAGCCGACAGAGCGGTTGGATTTGAAATTTTTTCGTACACCCAAGTCCTGGAACTTTTCTGACATACCTCGTATACTCTGTACATGATATTTCTTTCTTTCTTTTCTTTTCATCCTCGCAAGGATTTGTAAAAAAAAAAGACAAAACGAAAATCTCAGACAAACTTCCGGCGGAAGTGAAACGGTAGTTTTGTCTCTCGAATAATTCCCGCTTCCTTTCGAGGAAGTTGCTCAAGACGAAGGAAGGAAATCACGTGACCTGTTTATTTCGCTCTAAAAATGTCCACCGAACAATCACGTATTGACTCTATACTCTCTACTGTTGTTCCAGAGCGAGGGGGGGGGTCGGGGAAGAGAGGGGAAGTTCACAATTCTTAAATTACAATGCTAAATAATTAGAATAAAATGTTTAAACTATTTAAAGATTTTTAAAAAAATGAGTTGCGCATTTCTGTCTAACTTGATCATAATAGTATCCACTCTAAAACTAGCTGCCAGTCAGAATCCTGTTCACGGTGCCATTTTGAAAGCTGTAACTAGCGTCCAGTCACCAGACAAAAAGGGGACTGTAACTGAATACAGGCTCTATATCAACTAACATAACATAGTCATGAGTTGGGTATATATGGATCAAAGTATCCACTCTAAAACTAGCTGCCAATCAGAATCCTATTCACGGCGCCATTTTGAAGGCTGTAACTAGCGTCCAGTCACCAGACAAAAAGGGGACTGTAACTGAATACAGGCTCTATATCAACTAACAGAACATAGTCATGAGTTGGGTATATATGGATCAAAGTATCCACTTTAAAACTAGCTGCCAATCAGAATCCTGTTCATTTTGAAATTTTTATAAGGTGAACAGGATTAAAATTGGAACACACCTGAATACTGATTACCTTATACGAATTACAACTTATTTTCGAGATTTAGCTAAGGTTGGTATAAGGCCACAAGAATACGGTGCTTAATAAGGGGGGGCGTAATGGCTAACGTCGTGGACAATAACATTGTGGTAAGCGAGTTCAAATTCCAGTTACGCTATTACGTTTACTTTCCCACAGTTGTGCTTAGTCTTGTACTCTCTTTGTGCTAGTTTGCTGCATTCGCTTATATGATTGACTGTTTCATCTCTATTTCCACACATTCTGAACTTGCTATTCTGCTGTGTCTTATCTATATTTGCCTTTATATAGTTTGTTCTAATGGCATTGTCTTGTGCTGCTATTATAAGGGATTCGGTTTCTCTTTTGAGGTTTCCTTTTCTTAGCTATTTCCATGTCTTCTGATGTGATATCTCCTGAGTTTGGCGCTTAAAGTACTCATGTAGTTGTTTTTCTTTCCATTTCTGTTTTTTTAATTTTTTGATGTATTTCTGTTTGTTCCAAGGGCCCCAATTACAATTGGTACGCCATCCCCCTTCATGTTCCACAGTTTTCTCAGTTGTCTGGCAAGGTCCAAGTATTTGTCTATCGTTTCGCTTTTTCTTGTCATCAATACCAGGTCGGTCTCCTGGTCGGGATTAGGTGATCCTTCTGTACCTCGAAATCCCAGATAAATATGTGCGACTCATTCTCTAGGACAGATTTACATTTGTACATGTACCATTTGGTTGTATTGAGAAAATTGAATTTCTTGCACAATTCCCAGTGGATTACCTTTCCCACAGAGTCGTGCTTAGTCTTGTACTCTCTTTGTGCTAATTTGCTGCATTCCCTTATTTTATGATTGACTGTTTTGTCTCTATTTCCACACTTTCTGCACTTGATATTCAGTCCATGACTTGCAATATTCCACTTTAGGCTTTTCTTGGGCTAGACGGGCAGTCAGAGAGCCCCCCTTCGATAATTCGGCTGGCCACGTCAATCCCTAGGACCTATATGATTGCCCCAACTCTATTGCTCTTATAGCAAGCCCCAACACTTTTTATCATATGGGTGCTAGAAGGTGGTGACCGAGGGTCTACATGTCCGGGGAATGACGTTAAACTCTATCTGATGGTGAGGTTCCAGTTCTGGAGGTTTGGGGAATGTGGAGCACCCCTTCATCACCATTGCTCCTTGGTCTACTCTGACCCGGAGTGGTAGTACCTGTTAGGGTTCCATCTATGGGTTGAATAGAAAAACATGCGTTTATAAATAAAATTGTATAATGCATTAAGAATGACTTTATTTCAAAACTTTGTCGGCATTAAATGACCCACCGATGTTGATATGCCGTAAAACAAACCAAACCAAACCTTGCTATTCTGCTGCGTCTTATCTATTTTTGCCCTTATATAGTTTGTTCTAATTTATTCAGCACAGAAGAATTCGTATCGACCAGAGGAAGAAATCAACCCCAAAGATGTGTCAGTCACCGAAATAGACCCTCCTAAGAACACACCCCTCTCTGTGATGGAGAACGAAGTGGCAACGCACAGCGACAGTGTTGTGAATTTTCACATATAAGGTGTGTGTTAAAAGCCCACTCCTACTTATCATGTGACCCATCTCTTGGACATAATTACTTCTGACCTTCGTGGACGACGGACATAGGATTAAATCACTGGACCTTTACCAATACGCAGGATAGGACTTATACGCTCTAACAAGAGGATTCCATACCACATGACTTTCTTTAGGCCCTTTTCAACTGGCCAAGGATGGCATTTAAAAACTTTACAAAAAGAGCAATACATTGATGGTCAGTCACCGAAATAGACCCTACTAAGAACACCCCTCCGACCGCCCGTCTAGCCCAAGAAGAGCCTAAGATAGAATACTACAAGTCATGGACTGCTCAGCCACCTGGGTTCTATCCTTACGCATCACGGGTCGCCATCTACGGCCAACAGGTGGCCCCATTGGGGGAGTCTTACCCCTCTGCAGAGGTGCAGTTGGTGCATTCTAATGTCCCACCGACAGGGCAGCCCTCAACACAGAATTTTTTTTTTTGATCAACAAACTCCCCTTGTCATTTATATACCTGATACAAGGGGTATAGAACAGACGAGTCCATTTCCTACGTCATTAACCATTGCAAGACACGCTTCCACGAGAAAAGTTATAAATGGGAATTACTCGTTATGGTGAGTAATTATAATGTTGTAGACAATCTTTTTTAATAACGTGTTGAATGAGAAAGGAAACGGCTAATCATTATTGATAAGTGATGGGATTTGATTCTCCCGCCAACCTCGTGTTGGCGATCGCCCCCTAGCGACAGGGGAAGATAATTTGACTATCGGTTTTCCGATATCAACACAGAATTTTTTTTTTTTGTTCAACAAACTCTCCTCGTATTAAACAGATACAAAATGCTGCAAATTTGATGGCATTTGCTACCAGACTTATCTTGAGAGGTGAAAATAACAGTTCGTTGGTGAAGTAGCGTTAGAAAGGGAAAGTTCTTAGGATAAGTAAAGTGTTGGGGTGTGCTTTGGGGACGCGTCCGTCCTGGTGGGTTCTCCTGATACAAGGGTTATATAACAGACGAGTCCATTTCCTACGTCATTAACCATTGCAAGACACGCTTCCACGAGAAAAGTTATAAATGGGAATTACTCGTTATGGTGAGTAATTATAATGTTTGTAGACAATCTTTTTTAATAACGAGTTGAATGAGAAAGGAAACGGCTAATCATTATTGAATGTGTTGGAATGAATTGGGAGGATTCTATCAACGCGCACCAATCGATCCACAAAAAAAAACCTGATTAGGCTTTTTTTATCGATCAGTTTCGTCTGGTTGCTTTGTCGTCTCGGCCCGTTGGTCAACGTTGAAAAGGAATATTGTTTGTATATTGTTACCTGGCAACGCTCCTAGCAACCGGATATCAATAAGAATTTGAGATTCGTAATGTCGGACTGAATTACAAAATGACCACTTTCGTATTCACAACGAAAAAGATTTGTTTGTCTCTCACTTGTTTGTTCTTTGCATACGATTTTGCTCCTTACAGCTTTCCATACTTTTTGTCACAAAAAAATACATGAAAAAAACTTATCTACAAACATCATCATCATCATCATGTCACGCTTTCAGCGCGGATATCCATGACAATCTCTCTCCATCCGTCCCTATCGCTCATCATTCTCGGGAGGTCCTCCATGCAGCATCCTGCATCCGCACAGAGCTGATCAATGTACGTTTTTGCTGGTCGGCCCACACTGGCTTGTCCATGTGCTGGCTTCCACAGGAGGAGACGTCGCTTATGAGTTCGTCCTTGCTTCTCTAGCAGTGTCCCGCGTGTCTTGTCCGCATTTACTCGGATGGTTTGGGTGATATGTGGTAGGTGGCCGTACAGCTGTTTTCTCGTAGGGTGCTGTTTCCACGTCTTGTTCATGATCACCCACAGCATTCTTGTGCAGCTCCCATCTAGTTTATTCTCTAGTCGCTTAGTTAGGGTCCAGGTAAATTGGCATTTCTGTCTCGGAAGACTATAATAAAGTTTTTGTGCCCCTGAAGTTACAGCGCCTCCTGTGGCTGTGAAGTCCGATGTTTGAAAAACATTCTCGACCACAGATTTTGCATTTGAAGGCTGTCCCTGAAGATGTTGATGTTCCGATGCTTTGTTGCCGTTGCTTTCTTCTAGACCTCTTAGCTTCATGGTGTTGTGTCAGGGTGACTTATGACGTAAAGAGTCCTCTACGGAGATTTTGCCGCCACTGAGGGCAGTCCTGAGCCAAATTTTCCCAGCTGGAAGGGGCAATGGCAAAGCACCTGAGACCATTCTTGCAGACATCCTTGAATCGCAGCTGAGGGCGACCAATCTGTCTTTTACCAGACGAAAGCTCTGCATAAAGAATGTCTTTCGGGATTCGTCCATCATCCATTCGGTGGACACGACCCAGCCATCAGAGACGACGTTGCCTCAGTAGAGAACACAAGCTGGGGGGTTGAGCTCTCTCTAGAACTGATGTGTTAGTGATCCTGTCCCTCCAGGTGATGCCTTTTATATATTTATACTTTTATATATTTTCAGGTCAGTTAACTTTAAACCACGTATCTTTGAAGCATAACACAGATTCTCAAAGATACGTGGTTCAAAGTTAACTGATCTGAAAAAATGTTTTTAGATAAAATAACTGGTGCATTATATCTTTTATTCATTAATATATCAACACTGAAAATTTCATTAAATTCGGTTAATTCCCTGATTTTTGGTGTGTTTTTTTTTCTCTTTCGGCGGGGTGACATAAGATGGTGGAATTTAGGTCCGTTAAGTTCGATTTAACCCAAAAATGACCACAGCACCCCTTCATCACCATTGCTCCCTGGTCTACTCTGACACGGAGTGGTAGTACTTTTTAGGGTCCCATCTATGGGTTAAATAGAAAAATGTATTAATTAAAAAAATTGATTTATTTCAACAAACCATAAAAATACAGTATCTTTTTATATTATTATTTGTATTATTCGGACTATTGACCTCATCTTCACTGTTATCTGTACAACGTTTCGGCCGATGTGCCCTCCGACCTTCTTTGGGTATTTCTTGTCGGACTCGGGAACCTTCTCGAACTCGGGAACCTTCTTTTCGAACTCTGGAACCTTCTTGTCGTAATTTTGAACACAACCCTTTATTCAATTCATGGGGTAACCTGTTCTCATTCCGCTAATCATAGCTGAGGTAAAGATGAGGACAATAGTCTGAATAATCCAAATAATACTAAGTTTAGATTTTTTCTGTATTTTTTTTTTTTTTGACAAAAAGTACCTCGATTTTATTTTGACAAAAAGTACCTCGATTTTTTTTGGCAAAATGTACCTCGATTTTATTTTGACAAAAATTACCTCGATTTTTTTTTGACAAAAAGTTTTTTTTGACAAAAGTACCTCGATTTTTTTTTTGACAAAAAGTACCTGGATTTTATTTTGACAAAAAGTACCTCGATTTTTTTTTGACAAAATGTACCTCGATTATTTTTGACAAAAAGTACCTCGTTTTTTTTTTGACAAAAAGTACCTCGATTTTTTTGACAAAATGTACCTCGATTTTTTTTGACTCGATTTTTTTTTGACAAAAAGTACCTCGATTTTTTTTTTGACAAAAAGTACCTCGATTTTTTTTTTGACAAAAAGTACTCGATTTTTTTTTGACAAAACGTACCTCGATTTTTCAAAAAACCATAAAAATAGAACATCTAACAAATTTGTGCCTATATTATGGAATGTTTTGGTTTGGTTTGGTTTGTTTTGTTTTACGGCATATCAACCTCAATGGGTCATTTAATGCCGATAAAGTTGTGAAATAAATTCATTCTTAATGCATAATACAATTTTGTTTATAAACTCATGTTTTTCTATTCAACCTATAGATGGGACCCTAACAGGTACTACCACTCCGGGTCAGAGTGGACTAGGGAGCAATGGTGATGAAGGGGTGCTCCACATTCCCCAAACCTCCAAAACCGGAACCTCACCATCAGATAGAGTTTAATGTCATTCCCAGGACATGTAGACCCTCAGTCACCGCCTTCTAGCACCCATATGATAAAAAGGGGTTGGGGCTTGCCATAAGGGCAATAGGGTTGGGGAAAATCATATAGGTGCTAGGGCTTGACATGACCAGCCGATTTATCGGAGGGGGCCTCTCCGACCGCCCGTCTAGCCCAAGAAAAGCCTCAAGTGGAGTATTGCAGGTCATGGACTGCTCAGCCACCCGGGTTCTATCCTTAAGCATCACGGGTCGCCACCCACGGCCAACAGGTGGCCCCATTGGGGGAGTCTTACCCCTCTGCAGAGGTGCAGTCGGTGCATTCTAACGCCCCAGCCGACAGGGCGGTGGAATGTTTTAAAGATGTATATATAACTAGCACCACCTACCCGGCGTCGCCTGGGTAGAGGTCTTTTTGTTAGTCACGCAGATCCGTTATTACTGAATCGTGAGTTGAATCCTCGTGGGATGCCCCATTTAAATCCCTATGTAAAAAAATAGACCTTGCATTAATCCAGCTACTCGGAAAAGAAATGTTAATGTCTACTATCTAAAATATTAAATGGAAAAAAAAATCCATGCTGTTATCATTTAAATTTTATTTTTTAATTATCTTTACAAATATAAATCAAATTATTATTTTTGCTCAAAAACCAAGCCCTGGTGATATTTAATGTATATACATATATTTATTTTGTCGTTAATTTTTTTTCCAATATTTCCTCCGGACATACACATATACACAACTGCCCTTTATATATGTACTAGAAGTGGTTACCCGGCGTCGCCTGGGTAGAGGGGGGATTTTTTTAAAGTTAGTCTCGCAGATCCATTATTACTGAATCGTGAGTTGGATCCCCGCTGGATGCCCCATTAAAATCCCTATGTAAAAAAAATAGACCTTGCATTGATCCAGCTACTCTGAAAAGAAATGTTAGTGTCTACAATCTTCACGAATATAAATCAAATCTCTATTATTTTTACTCAAAAACCAAGCCCTGGCGATATTTAATGTGTATATATATTTACTTTGTCGTTACTTGTTTTATTTTCGAAGTTTCCTCCGGACATACAGATACACACAACTGCCCTTTATATGTGTATAGATAGATAGAAAATCAAGCCCTGGCGATATTTAATGTGTATATATATTTACTTTGTCGTTACTTGTTTTATTTTTTAAGTTTCCTCTGGACATACAGATACACACAACTGCCCTTTATATGTGTATAGATAGATAGAAAACCAAGCCCTGGTGATATTTAATGTGTATATATATTTACTTTGTCGTTAATTGTTTTATTTTCGAAATTTCCTCCGGACATACACATACACACAACTGCCCTTTATATGTGTATAGATAGATAGAAAATCAAGCCCTGGTGATATTTAATGTGTATATATATTTACTTTGTCGTTACTTGTTTTATTTTCGAAGTTTCCTCCGGACATACACATACACACAACTGCCCTTTATATGTGTATAGATAGATAGAAAATCAAGCCCTGGAGATATTTAATGTGTATATATATTTACTTTGTCGTTACTTGTTTTATTTTCGAAGTTTCCTCTGGACATACAGATACACACAACTGCCCTTTATATGTGTATAGATAGATAGAAAACCAAGCCCTGGCGATATTTAATGTGTATATATATTTACTTTGTCGTTAATTGTTTTATTTTTGAAGTTACCTCCGGACATACAGATACACACAACTGCCCTTTATATGTGTATAGATAGATAGAAAACCAAGCCCTGGTGATATTTAATGTGTATATATATTTACTTTGTCGTTAATTGTTTTATTTTCGAAGTTTCCTCTGGACATACATATACACACAACTGCCCTTTATATGTGTATAGATAGATAGAAAATCAAGCCCTGGTGATATTTAATGTGTATATATATTTACTTTGTCGTTACTTGTTTTATTTTCGAAGTTTCCTCCGGACATACAGATACACACAACTGCCCTTTATATGTGTATAGATAGATAGAAAACCAAGCCCTGGTGATATTTAATGTGTATATATATTTACTTTGTCGTTACTTGTTTTATTTTCGAAGTTTCCTCTGGACATACAGATACACACAACTGCCCTTTATATGTGTATAGATAGATAGAAAATCAAGCCCTGGTGATATTTAATGTGTATATATATTTACTTTGTCGTTAATTGTTTTATTTTTGAAGTTTCCTCCGGACATACATATACACACAACTGCCCTTTATATGTGTATAGATAGATAGAAAATCAAGCCCTGATGATATTTAATGTGTATATATATTTACTTTGTCGTTAATTGTTTTATTTTCGAAGTTTCCTCCGGACATACAGATACACACAACTGCCCTTTATATGTGTATAGATAGATAGAAAACCAAGCCCTGGCGATATTTAATGTGTATATATATTTACTTTGTCGTTAATTGTTTTATTTTTGAAGTTTCCTCCGGACATACAGATACACACAACTGCCCTTTATATGTGTATAGATAGATAGAAAACCAAGCCCTGGCGATATTTAATGTGTATATATATTTACTTTGTCGTTACTTGTTTTATTTTCGAAGTTTCCTCCGGACATACAGATACACACAACTGCCCTTTATATGTGTATAGATAGATGATAAATAATAAAACATTAGATTGTCAATAATAAAAAAACCCACTGATATTTAAAATGGCGTCAGTTTGTAAAAAGATAGTTGAGAAGGTGAATTACCCCCACCCACCCAGTCCACAAAATGGCGATTTAAGAAAAGTCAAATCCTTTCAAATAGACGTGAAAAGAAGCAGACGACAATGACGTCAAACAAATGGCCTTATCTTCTGTCGATCTTCTTCCTTGAGAAATCTAATTTGTGCCCCATTAACAAACGCCGCGGCATATGTCGTCATCACGAACGCGCTCATTTCTATCGTCGACAATAATGCAGAAATTAGACGCTGAAAAAGTAAAAAAGGGGGCATTCATGTACTCCCCTCTCGCCTCCCCCCGAATGTTGTTTAGTTCATGTACTCCCCTCTCACCCCCCACCAAATGTTTTTTTTTTAGTTCAATAAACAAAATAGAGAACTACGCCCAACGTCTAAATTCATATAAACAACGGTTTCTTAATTTGATTTGCGCAAATACTTTAATTTCAAAGTCGGCGGGGTGGCCTAATGTTGGTATCAGCCTATCAGCGAGGGAGTCTATCCCCTTTTCACTAGCGCTAGACGAAGGAGTTTTTTTTGCGTCTGATGTGGAGCGCCACACATATCCTACATCTCGGGATATAACAGTATATATGTAAGTAAGTAAAGTAAAGTCGTCGGGGCGGCCTAAAGTCGGTATCAGCCAATCAGCGAGGGAGTCTGTCCCCTTTTCAATAGCGCTAGACGAAGGAGATTGTTTGTGCCTCTGGGGTGGAGCGCCACACCTACCATCAGCTCCTTACTTTACCGCACAGATCCCTGTGCTACTCATACGCTGAGTTGGCGAGGGCCGGTATCGAATTAGGAACCTTGCGGTTTCTAGCCGAACGCTCTACCGACTGAGCTAACCCGGCCCTTTATTTTTAAAAGATATACATAAAATTGAGTCATATTTTTTTTTTTTTTGAGAAGGAAATATACTGTTATGACCTGTTTAGGGGGCAATAAATAAATACTCAACACGGAGATAGAAGTAAAGAACAGATGTATTCAACATATAGCAATGTACAAAATGAGGAGGGTTTCATTGGTACAACATACACGAAAAGATGCACTTGCTACTTCCTACTTGAGCAGCTTTGCTCTGTTAAATATACCCTTTGGGTAAGTCCATTGTTCTGGTCATAGGTGAGTCACCTACAACACCCCTCCCCCAGACCTAAACTCCGAGATGACGTTTTTCGGGGCCGGTTGCGGAGATGGTAGATCAAAAGTATCAAAAATTACGCCCATGGTCTTCTCTTGTTCTGGTGGATCACTATTAATGTCGTCTGACCATCGCTTCCTCAGATGTCTCTTGTGCGAGAATTTTGGTAAACGTTAGGTTTCCCTAGATTGTGTCGCAACAAGGGACCGTATAAATTCGGGCAGAGTGGCGGACTAATGTCGGCGTGCTGGGTTTCCATTCGTTGGGGGGGATTAAGATGACGACGGGGTGCTTTTTTGTATATGTCATAATTAGCGTTATTAAGGATATTTATTAGAACAAATGTAGTAGATTCAAATTTACTTAAAAAATAAAAATATGAAATAATATTTTTTTTTTAATTTAAAAAAAAATAATTTAAATCTTATTATAATGGAGATTGTTGGTTTGTATGTCTGTAACCGAAACTATATTACTATTCAAGTCACAATTCCCTTTGTTACTTACATCACATTCTCCATGATTTTTTTTATTTAAACCTCAATTATTAATAAAATTGTTTTACATCATTAAATCTGTTGACCACATCTACATACAAACAACATGCAATTGTATTTATATATACAACAAAATAGCGGTTTACAGTGTGAATGGGAAGGCTAATTTGCATATTGATCTTAAAAATTTGATTTTAATAAATATGTGTTCAGTATTATTGATTTCTAATTGTTTGGTTTTAATAAAAAAAATCATGGAGAAATGTGATGTAAGTAACAAAGGGAATTGTGACTTGAATAGTAATATGTTTCGGTTACAGACATACAAACCAACAATCTTCCATTATATAAGATTTAAATTATTTTTTTTAATTAAAAAAAAAATATTATTTCATATTTTTTTATTTTTAAGTAAATTTGAATCTACTACATTTTGTTCTAATAATATCCTTAATAACGCTAATTATGACATATACAAAAAAGCACCCCGTCGTCATCTTAATCCCCCCCAACGAATGGAAACCCAGCACGCCGACATTAGTCCCGCCACTCTGCCCCGAATTTATATACGGTCCTTGTTGCGACCAAATCTAGGAAACCTAACGTTTACCAAAATTCTCGCACAAGAGACATCTGAGGAAGCGATGGTCAGACGACATTAATAGTGATCCACCAGAACAAGGAGAAGACCATGGGCGTAATTTTTGATACTTTTGATCTACCATCTCCGCAACCGGCCCCGAAAACGTCAATCTCGGAGTTTAGTCTGGGGGAGGGGTGTTGTAGGTGACTCACCTATGACCAGACAATGGACTTACCCAAAGGGTATATTTAACAGAGCAAGCTGCTCAAGTAGGAAGTAGCAAGTGCATCTTTCGTGTATGTTGTACCAATGAAACCCTCCTTCATTTGTACATTGCTATATGTTGAATACATCTGTTCTTTACTTCTATCTCCGTGTTGAGTATTTATTTATTGCCCCCTAAACAGGTCATAACAGTATATTCCTTCTCAAAAAAAAAAAAATATGACTCAATTTTATGTATATCTTTTAAAAATAAAGGGCGGGTTAGCTCAGTCGGTAGAGCGTTCGGCTAGAAACCGCAAGGTTCCTATTCGATACCGGCCCTCGCCAACTCAGCGTATAGTATCACAGGGATCTGTGCGGTAAAGTAAGGAGCTGATGTAGGTGTGGCGCCCACCCCAAGAGGCACAAACAATCTCCTTCGTCTAGCGCTATTGAAAAGGGGACAGACTCGCTCGCTGATTGGCTGATACCGACTTTAGGCCGCCCCGACGACTTTACTTTACTTACTTACATATATACTGTTATATCCCGAGATGTAGGATATGTGTGGCGCTCCACATCAGACGCAAAAAAAAACTCCTTCGTCTAGCGCTAGTGAAAAGGGGATAGACTCCCTCGCTGATAGGCTGATACAAACATTAGGCACCCCGCCGACTTTGAAATTAAAGTATGCGCAAATCAAATTAAGAAACCGTTGTTTATATGAATTTAGACGTTGGGCGTAGTTCTCTATTTTGTTTATTGAACTAAAAAAACATTTGGTGGGGGTGAGAGGGGAGTACATGAACTAACAACATTCGGGGGAGGCGAGGGGGAGTACATGAATGCCCCCTTTTTTACTTTTTCAGCGTCTAATTTCTGCATTATTGTCGAGATAGAAATGAGCGCGTTCGTGATGACGAACATATGCGCGGCGTTTGTTAATGGGGCACAAATTAAGATTTCTCAAGGAAGAAGATCGACAGAAGATAAAGCCATTTGTTTGACGTCATTGTCGTCTGCTTCTTTTCACGTCTATTTGAAAGGATTTGACTTTTCTAAATCGCCATTTTGTGGACTGGGTGGGTGGGGTAATTCACCTTCTCAACTAGCTTTTTTACAAACTGACGCCATTGTTAAATATCAGTGGGTTTTTTTATTATTGACAATCTAATGTTTATTATTTATCATCTATCTATACACATATAAAGGGCAGTTGTGTGTATCTGTATGTCGGAGGAACTTCGAAATAAACAAGTAACGAACAAAGTAAATATATATACACATTAAATATCGCCAGGGCTTGGTTTTCTATCTATCTATACAGCATATAAAGGGCCGTTGTGTTATCTGTATGTCCGGAGGAAACCTTCAAAAATAAAACAATTAACGACAAAGTAAATATATATAGAACATTAAATATCGCCAGGGCTTTGGTTTTCTATCTATCTTACACATTAAATGGGCAGTTGTGGTGTATCTGTATGCCGAGGAAAACTTCGAAAATAAAACAATTAACGAGCAAAGTAAATATATATACACATTAAATATCATCAGGGCTTGATTCTATCTATCTATACACATATAAAGGGCAGTTGTGTGTATAGTGATGTCCGGAGGAAACTTCAAAAATAAAACAATTAACGACAAAGTAAATATATATACCAGCATTAAATATCACCAGGGCTTGATTTCTATCTA
>JALAJA010000135.1:35000-37500 GCA_023376005.1 Doryteuthis pealeii | reverse complement strand
GCAGTAGCAGTAGGAATTGGTAGACAAAATAAACTTCGAAACAAGTCAACATGTCCTCAAATGCCTATAATTTCCCGCCTATCCCCCTTCCACCATTCCCCTTTCATTCTCACAAACTTATGACCCCTCTCCTACAAATATCACTACTGCTACTGTTCGTTTAAGCGGAACTTGTGAACTCACTAACAATTCCTACTACCTCCCACTACCAATTCCTACTACATCCCACTACCAATTCCTACTGCTACTACCAAATATGTGTCTTTAATATAAAAACGTATCTTTCGTTTATAGCTTTATATTTTTTAAAATCCTATTGAAGTAACAACAGCAACATGAAAGGACTAAAAAACGGTCTAAAAATCGCCTGTTAACAAACAACCGGAATTTGACGGTGAAAAGCAAAACATGTCCTTTTGTATCTAGGTTTCAGTTAGGGTGCTTATTAGTTACTTGGTCCCCGATAACTATTACACCACACGCATCAATTAAAATAAATTTTATACACATCAACATTATGTATATGAGTATGTAACATTTACATATTGAACTAATGCAATAGCTCTTAAGTAAACTAGCAAATATATGCACCCTCCGGGTGCAAGTATATAAGTTTTAATATAATAAAATATGTTAAATTAGAAAGGCTAATGAAACTGGATAAGAATGCAGATAAAAATATTTGGAACAGAGGGGGTATAATCGAAAAATAGAACAACTTTGAAACTAACTCTTCCATCAATTTCCATTACTCCCGTCTTTCATTGGTAAATTTTCCTAATTTAACTATTTAGTTAAAATAGGTAAAATAGTAAAGAATAATATTACAATTATTTCTTCTTGTTCAGGAATTTCTTTTAAGATTTACATCCGAGATTTTTGCTTATATTCAATAAGATAAAGCCAAACAATCAGAAATCAATAATACTTAGCACATATTTATTAAAATCAAATTTTTAAGATCAATATGCAAATTAGCCTTCCCATTCACACTGTAAACCGCTATTTTGTTGTATATATAAATACAATTGCATGTTTTTAATATGTAGATATGGTCAACAGTATTAATAATGTAAAACAATTTTATTAATGATTGAGGTTTAAATAAAAATAAAATCATGGAGAATGTGATTTACATAACAAAGGGAATTGTGACTTGAGTAGTGATATAGTTTCGGTTACAGACAGACAAACCACAACCTCCATTATAATAAGATATATATATATATATATATATATATTATATATATATATGCTTATTCATAATGGAGAATTAAGCATAGCTGTATGGAATATTATAAAAAGACTTTAAATTTTGTATAACAAAAAAAGGTGACAATACTTTCGGACAATACTTTCCTTGTAGAAAAACAGTAGTGGTACTATTTAACCCATAGTTGGGGGATAAGGGGTTCATACCTTTCCCCAAGGGTAGATATTTATTCAAATGGGTAGGATGTAATACAAAGTCGAAGGTACAGCGCATCCAGCGAGGAACGAACCCACTATTTGATAGCAATGGATCTGCGAGACTAGATTGCTCATCATTACACCACGATGGGACGCCTTACCTTTCCCAATATTATTATTCCTAGAGTGAATGTTATAACTCTCTTACTACTATGTTCGCAGTCCAGTACGCAAGCCAATACACTACGGGACTCCTTCACCGAACAATGGTCTGTTAGCCTAATTTGTTAACCATTACACTGTGTCAGGTGCGATACAGAGGTGAGCATAGCTTAGGAATCAGACTCACGATGTAGTTGTAATTGACTTGGGATACTAGCTTTATAACTATTATAACTTGCTGATAGATAGATAGATAGATAGATAGATAGAATGTTTGGAATTAGATTCAATGGTATGCGAAAAGAGACTGTTTGATAGATATGACCAGACTAAGATATTACGAAACGGTGATAGATAGATAGATAGGTAGATAGATAGATAGAATGTTTGGAATTAGATTCAATGGTATGCGAAAAGAGACTGTTTGATAGATATGACCAGACTAAGATATTACGAAACGGTGATAGATATATAGATAGATAGATAGGTAGATAGATAGATAGAATGTTTGGAATTAGATTCAATGGTATGCGAAAAGAGACTATTTGATAGATATGACCAGACTAAGATATTACGAAACGGTGATAGATAGATAGATAGATAGATAGATAGATAGATAGATAGATAGAATGTTTGGAATTAGATTCAATGGTATGCGAAAAGAGACTGTTTGATAGATATGACCAGACTAAGATATTACGAAACGGTGATAGATAGATAGATAGGTAGATAGATAGAATGTTTGGAATTAGATTCAATGGTATGCGAAAAGAGACTGTTTGATAGATATGACCAGACTAAGATATTACGAAACGGTGATAGATAGATAGATAGGTAGATAGATAGATAGAATGTTTGGAATTAGATTCAATGGTATGCGAAAAGAGACTGTTTGATAGATATGACCAGACGAAGATATTACGAAACG
>JALAJA010000135.1:25000-30000 GCA_023376005.1 Doryteuthis pealeii | reverse complement strand
AGCTATGGTTAGCGGAACGGGAATAGGATTCCCCTGGGGACTGAATAAAGGGTTATATCTACCATGGGTAGAAGGTGACACAAGGTCAATTTTGAAGCGGACTACACATTCCATTTCTGTGAATCTGTCATCGATCTCTCACTAAATCAATCAATCATTTTTATCGATCTTTAATTAATTATTCCGTCGACATTGAGTTGAATCTTCCGGAAGTGCTTTACCTGCTATGATCAAATATCCGGTTTTGATTGCCACTGCAATGGCGTCAAGAGTACCGGAAGTTGAATGTCTTTTTCCCGCCTAAAAATAAATGCAGCGAGTAATTTACACAAATCCAATAGACTAGATTTGAATTACAACACTTAAGCCGTTCTCATAGCTGATAAGTCGCACTTTCATTGGGTGTGAGTGGAAACGGTGTTCTAATGGGTTTTAAGTACCTAGTGTTAAAAAAAGAGAGAACGACGAAAGCTTATGCACATAATTGGTTTTTACGAAAACCAATATCTAAATATATAAAAGTAAGTTTTTGGTATGTACGTGTCGAACCGCATAAGTTCAAACGGGAGGTCACTCTTGATTCGAAATCTTGCATACATATTATAGCCTTCTAACTAAGAACACGCAATTTGGTTATTGATTTTTACTGATTAAGAGATATAATTAATTGATTAAGCCAAAATCACCCAATTTGCGAAACTGTCCGTATACCAACTCCCGCTGATGATAAAACATTGTCCCCTGCCTGACTTTTTGTTACAGCAGTGAAATTCAATTTTAGTGAATAAATTTCGCAGTCTTAAGCCGTTCAGCTCGGAATTTATCGCCTATTTATAGTCCAATCTTAAAAATATCCATATGGTTGAAAGAAGAGAAAATAATCTTTCTCAACATATAATTTGTATAAGTCTTTATCCATTGAATTTATTTTTTATAGCGAGTTAGAAAAAATATTCTCCCCACTCACTCTTTGGTGTTCCTATTTGTTTTTCTCCGGTCATGCACTGGGTACTTTAGCTAGTATATATATATATATATATATTATATATATATATTATATATTTAATAATAATAATAATGGTACACAGTAATAACCTACTTGGTTTCACCATAAGGATCTTCAGGGTAAATCCACTGATTAAACAGGTATTGATTAATTGCAATCGATTGCACGTGTGTATTTTTTGCGATGACGGTTGGTTATAGATCCGCAATCAAGAAACGCTGCTTGACTACGGATCTATAACCGAATGAAAATTAGCGTTCATAGAATAGTTCGAAATTTATGAAATCCATTCAAACATTTTAAATAAACTGATCAACAAAAACTATCAGTCTCCTTATTTTCTATGATAAATTTTACTTTTCCTTAATCAACAAAAGCCCTGAAGAAGATCTACTAAACAGATTGAAATACTGCACGTTGCTGACTAAATATCACTCATTTTATTTGAACTGTGTTTTTTCAAATTTTTTACTATATTACTCACCACACACACACACACACACACACACACACACACACATATATATTATAATAATATATATATATATTATAATTCTATTGACGTTAATTACAAATTAAAACTTTCAGTGACTTTGTAATGTTTGGGCCAGCAACTCAATTTTTCTCATATATGCAGACACAGACAGACAGACAGACAGACAGACCACACACACACATATATATATATATATAATATATTAATATATATATTTATATAATATAATATACTTTTAAAAACTTTCTAAAACAATTTTCTCCTGGCGATGACCTAAGGTTAAAACTAGTTGAGAAAAATAAACAACTTGAAATATCACATACAGTCATCCACAGACAACGTGTTTCGACGTATCACGTCTCTTGAGAGTGCTATAAATTTGCTGGCTACTTCCAGGCGGAGTGGAAACCCGATTGGTTCATGATCAGTCGGGCTTCCAAACACTCTGCCATCGTCACCCACAGATTGAGAAGAGGATTTTAACTGATGAATACACACATCTGTATATATGAAAATAGATGGAAATTAATCCGACAGTGTGAATTTAACATTTTTGAAAAACAAATCGCATTTATAATTGCTGACAAAAAATCTGTTTCAACCGTTTAATAGATCGGTCATCATCTCTCATATGTTGCTCTTGATGATGACCGATTATTAAAGCGGTCGAAACAGATTTCTGTCAGCAATTATAAAATTATTTGTATTTTCAAAAATGTTAAATTCATCTGTTATCTGTATATATGTAAGGTCATCAGAGTACTCATCCGTTTTATAGGAGAGCGTTGCCTTTAAGTGTAGATGGCGGTCGTCAACCCACAAGAGTGGGGAGCATATATATATATATATATATATATATAAATTTTTTTTATTAATTCCAACGTTTGACTAGCAGCGTTCTGTTTTACTAACGGTCATTTTCCCGTCTTATTTTTGTTGATGACGACCCACGTGCGGTCGATGCATTATAATGCGAGGGTCCTCATATTAGTGAGGATGGGCCGGTGTTCTTTTTTAAACCGTCGAGAGATTGGCCCGAAACGGTTTTGCACACTTCTCTCCTGATGAGCCTATTCAGTTGTAAACACTTTTGTTTTTTTTTTCATTATATCATATTCATATATATATTATATATATATTATATATATATATATTAGAGAGAGAGAGAGAGAGAGAGAGAGGAGGGGGGAGGAGTAAAGAATGTTGTGTGGAATTAAACAAAACATATCTGAATTTATCTGTGGGCTTTATATATATATATATATATATATATAATCTTCATACAGTGACTGCTATTTACACAGTAGCATTGCAACCACAAAGCCTTCATCAGATGATGATTCTGGTTCAGGCATGGTTTCGGGGTCGAAGCATCATTACCACTAACCCAGAGCTCCCCAGCAGTATCTACGATACCACCAGACTTTATCGGTTTGATGTCATAATATAGGACTGACTTATCCACGCTGATGCGGTTAGAGCTTTCTCCTGAATCTTTTTTAAGTATTCCTCTTGTCTGGTGGAAAAGTCCAAGTTTAGACAAAAATGCCGAGGTTTGAGTTGGTAAATAAATCCCGACATCCGACTTCAATGGAAATACATCTGTTATCCATCTGTTTCTGAGGCATTGTTCACGTATATATACACACAACTTTGAGGTTTGTTTCGATGTCATTATCGCAAAAAAATTATACACAACACGCGCAACCACACACACACAAAACACCTAAAAAAATGCACAATGATATTTTTCGATACATACACTCACACACACTCATACTCACACAATAAAAGAAGATATTTGACGTCATATTCAAACCGTCCACCTTTCAGAGTTCTTTCTTCAAATTTCAAATTTTGAACAGACTAATAAACAAGGACTATCGCAGTTTTTCTCGTTATTCTGTGATAAAAAATTTGTTTCACCTTTCCTTATACCAACAAATACCCTGAAGAAGATCTAATTAATAGATCGAAACACTGCAGCGTCGGCCAATAAACTTACACTGAATTATTTAACCTGTGTTTTTTCAATTTTCTAATATACTACATACCGTCGGATTCACTTCCATCTCTTCACATACACACACACACACACACACACACACACACCACACATATATATATAATATATATATATATAGATAGATAGATAATAAAGTAATCCACAGACACGTGTTTCGAGGTATCACCTCTCATCAGGTGGTTATACCGTTTAACAGCTACCTCTGACCGGTTCGAGACCCGAATGAACTTTCATTCGCCAAACCTCTTACCCGTACGGCCACAAGCAGCTGTCAAATATAGGAGACTATTTAACTATTTAATCGCTACATTATCTATATATATATTCTCCTCTCTCTCTCTCTCTCTCTCTCTCTCTCTCTCTCTTCTTCCTCTCTCTCTCTCTCTCTCATACTACATACTAATAGATATACTACATACTGTCGGATTCACTTCCATCTCTTCACACACAACACACACACACACACAATATAATATATATATATATATATATATATATTTCTTCAAATAAGAAAATTTCTCCTGAAGAATGACCGAAGGTCGAAAACTAGTTGAGAAATAAACAACATACAAGAAATATTCCTGATTGTCTTATTACTTTTTGTTCATATTATATATATATATATATATATATATATATATATATATATATTTCTCTTCTCTCTCTCTCTCTCTCTCTCTCTCTCTCTCTCTCTCTCTCTCTTTAAATGAAACTCTGTTCTATTCCGTTGGAATGCTTTTCGCTCATCTCTGTGTGATATACATATATACAATTTATGTTATGATTCATTTAAAAAACATAAAAAACCTAACCAAACCCAGATACCTGCTGAGATGCAGACTCACTGCCCAGCAATCCAAATGCAGCAACTGGTTGAGACATTACTCTGTTGTACTTTTCGGCGTCCCGGTCGTTAATGGTTAATAAGCAAGTCTCACAGACCCATTACAAATGTTAATAGCGTTGGATGCCCCATACTTGCGACCTTGTGAAACATCCCACCCGAGGCGAACAGTTTGAGAACACCTTAGTCTAGTACACATTTTTGTTTAATTTGCATATATACAATATTTGAGGAAATGTAATGGTTAAAGTCAGGGAAATGGACTCGTCGCCCGAGTTCAATCCTGGACTGATAATTGCATTTCACTTGGCGCTAATACCTTTGGGAAAGGTATGAATTCTCTCCCACCAACTATGGATAGTAGTAGGTAGACTGGGCTCTTTAACCTTGGTTAGGCAACCGGTCTAGAAGAAGGAAAACTCTAATTCAAACTGTTAAACTCCGCTTAAAATTGACCTTGTGTCGCATCTGCTCGTGCGAGGATGGTGTGTGGTGGGGGGGCTTGTCAATGTTGTATATATATATAAATATATATATATATAATATATTATATATATAAAGATAAATTAACTCAGAGTCAGTCTTAGCCCTGAAGAGCATTAAGCGAACTAATAGTAGTTCGTCTGAC
>JALAJA010000135.1:12500-22500 GCA_023376005.1 Doryteuthis pealeii | reverse complement strand
AATCAACTTTAAGATGATACTTTCATTAACAAAATACACTTAAAAGATACACTTAAAACAACTTAGCTTAGAAAAAAAAACAATTTTCTGTCAAATTTTTTAAATAAAAATAATACTTTTTTGGGGTCTGCGTCCGCCGCTGAACATCATTTACAGCTAGTATTCAATAACTCAACGTAATTAGTGTCCTGTCTTCTCCCGTGATGACAAAGTTTTATACTAAACATTCATGATTTATAGTGAAGCTCGAAGAACCCGGAAATTAAAATTAGGCCCCAATGTTAATAGTTTTTGTTATGAGGGTTGGGGGAGTCTGGAAAGCTGTTGGGGGGGGGGACACTTAACCGATAATCCGATTAATTCCATTATTTGGCATTGACAATACATTCTGTTAGCATCAAGCAGCATAACCTATGAACTGGAATATAGGCTTTCATTCATTCAGCATATTTTTCGTTTCAAAAGATGGTTTTGTTTCGTTTGGTTTCTTTGTTTATGGCATATCAAACTTCGTGGTTATTTTTTACCAAAGCCTCTCTTGTAGAAGAATAGTAGTAGTGGTACTATTTAACGTACGTTATTATGAGATCAAGTCGAAAGAAAACCAAACGAAACAAAACCATCTTTTGAAAACGAGAAAATATGCTGAATGAAATTGAAAAGCCTAATATTCCAGTTCATGGTTATGTGCTGATGCCTAAACAGAATTGATTGTCATGCAAGAATTTGGATTATCGATTAATCGTTAAGTGTCCCCCCCCCCCCAAAACAGCTTCCAAGAACTCCCCCCCTCATAACAAACTATTAACATTGGGGCATAATTTTAATTTCCGGGTTCTTCGAGCTTCACTATAAATCATGAATGTTATTTTGGTAATAAAACTTGTCATCACGGTGAGAAAAGACAGGACACTAATTACGTTGAGTTAATTGATACTAGCTGTAATGATGTTAGCGCGCGCAGACCCAGAAAGTATTATTTTATTTTAAAATTTGCAGAAAATTGTTTTATTTTTTCTAAAGCTAAGTGTATTTTAAGTGTATTCTTTTAATGAATTTTGTAATGAAAGTATCATTAAATGTGATTTTTTTGCTGTTTTACTGTGTTAGTGATTATATACTATAATTATTATATATAATATATATATATATATTTATTTAATATAATACTATATATAATGAAAAGTAAAATGGATTATGATCCGACAGTATATGTATAAAGAAAGTTTTGTAGAAAAAAACAAGATGTTAATAGTTTTTGCTGACAGATCTTTTCGACCATATAAAGCGGTCTTTATCAAAGCAACTATGTATAATAGGAAAGACGAAATAAATCCGGCCTGGATCGAGAGCGTGTGTGCCTCGTGAATGACCCCCCAAATCTATTTATTTCGTCTTCCTGTTATTACTATTACTTTGGATAAATGCCGCTTTATATGGTCGAAACAGATTCCTGTCAGCAAACTATTAACATCTTTTTTTTTCTACAAACTTTTCTACACACACACACAACACAACACACACACACACCACACAATATATATATATTATATATAGATGACATATTTGAATCTCCTCCCCAACAGACACCAAAATAGAAATTTACCTATGAAAAAGAATGCCAACACACCCTAACTATAAAAATCCAAAGACAAACTAATCTACAAATCTACCGCCAACAAAAACGACTATATTATAACTATATATATAATATATATAATATATTATATATATATATTGGAGGGTAATGTCCTTATTGAAAGTCATACCTATTTTGAAAATTAATTTAGTTAATCATAATGAAATTTAAGGCGGGCAAATATATGTTCAAATGTAAGGCTAAACAAATCGAGAAATGTCAGTCCTGTATGTACATTTCGAACCTATTGGTCTCATCAGCAAGGTTATAGACCATGGGAAACTGCTCCGTGTGTGACTCGAAACTTCGACTATTTTGGGACATATAATGCCCGCCTAATCATTAATGATAACTAATTAATTTTCAAAATTAGGTATGACTTCAATTAAGCACATATCCTTCCAAAAATTGTCGCTAAAAAAGGCCATATAAAAAAAATAAACACATGTTTGTTTACTTACTTTCTATATATATATATATTATATATATATACTTGCTCTTAGCCTCAGGACTGGTATAAATCAAACGCATTCAACCGCTCCAGCTATGGGTAATAGTAGGGAAAAGACTGGTCTGTTAAAACCTTAGTTAGGGCAAATTAGCATAGGAAAAGGAAAACTCTGAATTCAAAACGTGTTGAAATCCGCTTAAGTTTGACAGTTAGTTACATCAATATATATATAGATATATATATATATATATATATATATTATATATTATATAATATATATATATATATATATATTACTATGATATATTTATATAATATATATTTTATATATATATATATATTTATATATATATATATAATATATATATATATATTATATATACATATGAGTCACTTGGGTGTTTGTGTGTGGCGCACGGTAATGTGTGTGTACACATACATATACAAGTAAAAATGCGTTCTCATTTTTATACCTATATTTAATTATATATGAGATTCTAGTTGTTTCCATAGATAGGTTGTAGTTTGAAGCTAATTGGGTGTGTGTGTTTATGTGTGTATGTGTGTGTGTGTGTGTGTTGTGTTTGTGTGTTGTATTTCTGTGTGTGTGTTGTGTGTATGTTGTGTGTGTTGTGTGTGTTTTATGGAAAGGTAAAAAAGTGGTAAGGTGTGTGTTTCTGTTTATATTACACTATATACAAACAGACAAGCAAGAAAAGAAAGAAAGAAAAGAAAAGGAAAGAAGAAGAAAGAAAGAAAGAAGAAAAGAAAAAAAAAAAACGGATTCAATATATATATCCCCAACTACGTAACTGGGTATCGTGATAGGGGAGCATCTCTATATAGGGCCGACATCGATGCCTCTTGCAGAAAGTTAGTTCGATAAGAGAACCAATTGATAGAAGAGAAGTGGGCTGGATACACATCTGCATGGAAGACAGGCCGATGGTAGCTGTAAGAAAGTTTGAGGTAAGGTGACTAGAGCCCTCCATCCTGAAGAACAACATGACAGAAAAAAAAAAAAAAAAACACCATGGAAACATTTCCACATTGAAGTCTGACCATGTAATGGCAGGGCCTGTATGCCGAGGGTTTCATATGTGTGCCGGGTACATAAAAACAAGCTGGATCCATGGCCATCTGCGGCTCAACAAACTACTCAACAACTACTCACAATGAAAACTGTGTAGAAATGGCCTTATTCTGTGAAGAAGTGACAATCACTATAATAATATAATATATATATATATTATATATATATATATATATATAATATATAATGATACTAGGCGTGTTGGTAAATCGCTTGGGTTGAGAAAAAAACCCAGCAAAGTAGTTTGATTGTAAAAATATACTACCACACATCAAACGGGGAGAAAAAAATTTTGGGAAAAAAAGAAAAGACCAGAGATATTCGTACCAAACAAAAGATAATCTATTGGTAACAGTATTTGGCCAAAAGTAAAAACAATTTATATGTATATATATATGTATATAATATATATAATAATAATAATTCATATACCGCTAGGAGAATAGCTGATAAGTAAAAAGTGGCTCAATCCTAGTAGAGCAAAATTAATAAAGATAAATCTAAATGAAGTCAAACGAACCTACTATTAAGTTTTCGCTTAATCTCTTCAAGGGCTAAAAGATCTGAACTCTGAGTTAAGATAATCTTTATATATATATATATATAATATATAATATATATTTATATATATATATACACACCATTGCAAGCCCCCCCACCACCACCATGCCTCGCACGAGCAGGATGCGACACAAAGGTCAATTTCTTAAGCGGAGTTAACAGGTTTTGAATTTAGAGTTTCGCTTCTTCAGACGGTTGCCTAACCAGGTTAAAGAGCCCCAGTCTAACCCCTACTACTTTCTCATAGTTGGTGGGAGAGTAGAATTCATACCTTTCCCAAAGGTATTAAGCGCCAAGTGGAAATGCAATTATCACGTCCAGGATTTGATACTCGGGGCGACGAGTCCATTTCCCATGACTGTTAACCATTACATTTCCTCAAAAATATTGTATTATGCAAAATTAACAAAAATGTTGTACTAAGACTAAGGGTTTTACTCAAACTGTTCGCTCGGGTGGGAATGTTTCACAAGGTCGCAAGTATGGGGCATCCAACGCTAATTAACATTTGTTAATGGGTCTGTGAGACTTTGCTTATTAACCATTACAACCCCGAACGGACGCCGAAAAGTACAACAGAAGTAATGTCTCAACCAGTTGCTGCATTTGGATTTGCTGGGCCAGTGAGTCTGCATCTCAGCAAGTATCTGGGGTTGTTAGGGTTTTTTATGTTTTTTAAATGAATACATAAATAATGTATATATGTATATTCACACAGAGATAGCGAAAAGCATTCCAACGGAATAAGAACAGAGTTCATTTAAAGAGGAGAGAGGAGAGAGAGAGAGGAGAAGAGAGAGAGAGAGAGAGAGAGAAATATATATATATATTATAATATATATATTATATATATAATATATATATTGAACAAAAAGTAATAAGACAACAGGAATATTTCTTGTATTGTGTTTATTCTCACTAGTTTCGACCTTCGGTCCACAAAAGAGAGAGATATAAAAATTTGTTTCTTTATCAATTTTGTCCTTCTTTTGTTTTCTATTCAAACTACATTTCCACAGTCTTATACATATAAATTGTGGGGACCATAACTCTTTATATATATATATATATATAGTATATATATATATATTATATATGGAGAAAAGTAGACAAACACGGGATGTTGTGGAAACTTGATGTTTATTGTCGACGGTGCAACGTTTCGGTCTCTTATTAGACCATCTTCAGGACTTGAATATAGTTCTTACTCCAATGATGGAAATTCTTTTTTTTTTTTTTTTTTTTTTTTTTTTTTTTTTTTTTTGAAATTTCCATCATTGGAGTAAGAACTATATTCAAGTCCTGAAGATGGTCTTAAAGAGACCGAAACGTTGCACCGTCGACAATAAACATCAAGTTTCACAACATCCCGTGTTTGTCTACTTTTCTCCACATACTGTCGGATTAACCTCCTCACATTTCCTACCATATATATATTATATATATATATATATATATATATATATATAACGGATTACTTATGGATGCATTTTTGCAAGAAATAATCTCATGAAACCCGACCTCAACAATGTTATTTTCCTTGATGTCAAACTCCTAAGAGTCGACCCTCCCCCTATGTCCCTCCTTCCTTGCACCCCCCCAGGCAAAACTGGTATCCATTTTGTTGCCAACGTCAACTGATTCCATTCGTCTTTTCTATGCAGACAGCTGCATTCTCAGTGGAAAAACCATTCATTTTATGTTTGTCGCTGTTTCGCTCTCTGTCATTTGGCCATTCATTTTGTGGAAAAAGTTTAGACAAAACAGATCAACTTTGAAATGGATGGAATTATCAACTGACGAATCATACAGCAATAGGAATTGGTTGAAATTCTAAACAATTTCTGATAATCTAGAGTCTCCTGTTGATCTTCGACGTTGGCTTTTTTGTTTGTTTGTTTTCTGGGGGGAAAATGTAAAAGAATATCGGCCGTGAGAAAACGGATATGTATTTTATTTAACTATGTTGAGTCAAAGGTTTTTCGTCTCGTGATGCAAAAATTTGGTATTTCTAGATCTTTTGCTGAGGTCATGAAGGTAACAGACCACTCTGGACTGTGAGATACCAAGCTCGCCTGATACTCTCCATATATTATGTTTATATATATATTGACTTTACATATGTCAATTGAATAAGATAATGAACTTAGAGAGGTTAAAATTGCAAATAATAATTTCAATGGACCACAAAAAAAATCTGGTCTCAAAATGGACCATGAGCTGAAAAAGGTTGGGAATCCTTGTGTAGGTGACAAAACCCTGGACTGTGAAATACCGAACTCGCCTGATACTCCGTATATTATGTTTTTATATATATTGACTTTACATATGTCAATTGAATAGATAATGAACTTAGAGAGGTTAAAATTGCAAATAATAATTTCATTGGCCACAAAAAAAAATTGGTCTCAAAGTGGACAATGAGCTGAAAAAGGTTGGGAATTCCTTGTGTAGGTGACAAACCACCCTGGATTGTGAAATACCGAACTCGCCTGATACTCTCCATATATTATGTTTTTATATATAAATGTAAAAGAATATCGGTCGTGAGAAAACGGATATGTATTTTATTTAACTATGTTGAGTCAAACATTTTTCGTCTCGTGATGCAAATTTTGTCATCTCTAGATACTTTTGCTGAGGTCATGAAGGTAACAGATCACTCTGAACTGTGAGATACCAAGCTCGCCTGATACTCTCCATGTGCCACTCGTCGGATTTGCCTCTATGTCTTTGGGCATGGTTTTGGAATCCACAGTTTTAGAAATACGAATTGTTGGTGGATAATCTTCGACGTATTTTTTCTTCTTTTCTGGTGTGAAAATCGAAAAGAAAATCAGTCGTGATAAAACGGATACTTATTTTATTTAACTCGGCTGAGTCAAAAGTTTTGCAATATTTTAGAAAGAAAATTCATCTCGTATTTTGAACAGAAAGAATCATCAGATTTTATCGGCGTCAAGTTTGATTCAGAGTTTTTGCAATTTTGTTTTCTTTCTTTTTTGTTTTCTTCTTTTTCTCTTTCTTTCTTTCTTTCTTTACTTCTTTCTTTTTCTTTTTCTTTCTTTCTTTTTCTTCTTTTCTTCTTCTTTTTCTTCCCTTTTTTTCTTTTTTTTTTTTTTACTGCATTTCGGTTGGGAGAAACGGTTGCGATGAGTGACAACATGAAGACTCTGTTGGCTGGAGTGATTCGGCCGGTGAGGAGGTATAAAAATCGAGGCAGCTTCTCTCAGAGGAGAATTATAGCATTTCGGTTGGGAGAACCGGTTGCGATGAGTGACGACATGAAGACCTCTGTTGGCTGGAGTGATTCGGCCGGTGAGGAGGTATAAAAAACAAGGCAGTTTCTCTCGGAGGGGAATTAGTGCATTTCGGCTGGAAGAACCGGTTGCGATGAGTGACGACATGAGGACCTCTGTTGGCTGGAGTGATTCGGCCGGTGAGGAGGTATAAAAATCGAGGCAGTTTCTCTCGGAGGTGAAGTACTGCATTTCGGCTGGAAGAACCGGTTGCGATGAGTGACGACATGAAGACCTCTGTTGGCTGGAGTGATTCGGCGGTGAGGTATAAAAACCAAGGCAGTTTCTCTCTGAGGGGAATTACAGCATTTCGGTTGGGAGAAACGGTTGAGATGAGTGACGACATGAAGACTTCTGTTGGCTGGAGTGATTCGGCCGGCGAGGAGGTATAACAATTGGGGCAGTTTCTCTCGGAGGGGAATTACTGCATTTCGGTTGGGAGAGCCGGTTGCGATGAGTGATGACATGAAGACCTCTGTTGGCTGGAGTGATTCGGCCGGTGAGGAGGTATAAAAATCGAGGCAGTTTCTCTCGGAGGGGAATTACTGCATTTCGGTTGGAAGAACCGTTTGCGATGAGTGACGACATGAAGACCCGAGAGATTTTTTGTTAAAATTCCGCACCAGAAAGAAAGTAAGTAAAAGTAAAGTCGTCGGGTGGCCCATAGTCGGTATCAGCCAATCAGCAAGGGAGTCTACCCCCTTTTCACTAGCGCTAGACCAAGGAAATTGTTTTTTGCGTCTGAGCTCCTAACTTTACCGCACATATCCCCGTGCTACTCATACGCTGAGTTCGCGAAGGCCGGCATCGAACTAGGAACCTTGGGGCTTCTAGCCGAACGCTCTATCGACAGAGCTCACCCGTGAAAGAAAAAGAATGAAAGGTGTGAGAATTAAAGAAAAAGAAAGAAAAAAGAAAGAAAGAAAGGGTATGAGAAGAATTTTTAAGGTTTTTTAGGAGTGTAATTTCTTAAAATAAAACTTATATGTGTAATAAAATCTGATGACCTGTTGTTTCGTATTTGATGAACCGATTTGTCTCAATTATTCAGACAGGATTCTTCATTTTCTTTTTAATTTCACTTTATTGTATTTTGTTTTATATTAAAATACTTAAGGAAGAAAGAAAGGAAGAAAGAAAGGAAGAAAGAAAGAGGGGAATTAATAAATAAAGTTAAGATGAAAGAAAGAAAGAAAGAAAGAAAGAAAGAAAAAGGATAAGAAAAAGAAAGGCTTATTTCCTATAACTCCAACATAAACAAACGGGGAACCACTCTTGACTAATAAATTATTCATTTATTGATCTACTAGGAAAAAAGAAGACGGGTTTATGGTTAGGGTTTAGGGTTAGGGTTAGGGTTTAGGGTTAGTTTTGTAGCGTTAGTTTCGTATTTGCCTGGGAGAGTTGTCTGCCCGGTTTAGTTTGCTGGTGCCCTCTAGGGGGCTATAGTATTTAAGCGCCGGGTTCAAACCCTTTCGGCCTCTTTACCTGTTCCAGTAACCACGAGACACATGGGCTAGTCACGGTCTATCCCTTCTCGTTGGGGCTTTTGGCCCCACTTACATTACTGTAAGTTCTTAACACAGCATGGACTATCCCTAGTCTCATGTCTGTACTTTTTGTACATCTTGTACCATTCATGAATGTGTGTTTATCTTTTTACATGTAACTTGTTTTACCTATGTACTTTGTATCTCGTCATATCCATGTGCTGTCCTATATTAAATGTTTTGTCTGTTAACCTTCGTCGGAGTCATGTATATCAAGTATATAACTTTGAACCTTTTCTTACAGTTTAATGGGAAAATAAATAATGTATTAGTCTAGAGTGGTTCCCCTATGTTTATATTGGAGTTATAGGAAATAACCAAAGAAAGAAAAAACGAAAAAAAGAAAGAAAGAAAGAAAAAAGAAAAAGAAGAAAGAAAGAAAGAAAGAAAGAAAAGGTATGAGAAGATTTTTTAAGGCGTTGTAGGGGTATAATTTCTTGAAATAAAATTTGTGTGTGTAATAAAATCTGATGACCTGTTGTTTCGGATTTGGTGAACCGATTTATCTGAATTATTTCGACAGGATTCTTCATTTTCTTTTTAATTTTCTTTTATTGCATTTTGTTTTATCTTTCTTGAAAAACTTCCAATTTGATTTTTCATAAAAGTGCAATTTTCTTGTCCGCCCTTCTGACACTCCCAGTTTCAAATAACTTGGACTCTCCCACACAATTTACCTTTCGACATAAACACCGAACGGCGTGAACTCTTACTTTGATTATTATATAAAATTTCGTCTAGCCTCGATTAATATACAGTCAGCGTCACTTGTTGACTATCAGTTTCACGCCAATGCGATCATCAGACTGTTGGTGAGAAACTGACAGTCACCAAGTGTTGCTAACTCTGTATGTGTGTGTATATTCACACACACACACACACACACACACACGCACACACGAACACACACATATTTACACATATATATATATATAAAGAGAAAAATGGAAGTGAATCCAACGGTATGTAATATAGTGAAAAATTTGAAAAATCACAGGTTCAATAAAATGAGTGATATTTACTACGTCTTTGTTTTGAGACAAGGAAAAAAAGTATTTTAAATCTTAAGTAATCCTGATATAACACGTGACGTCAAATGGTGAAAATGTGATATTTTTTCGGTGATCCAATCTGGGTCAAACGGGTGTGAGTTGACCCAATTTTAATAAAGCGTCTTTCTTTAGGGATGGCAGCTTTTAGGGAGCGGTCGGGTTTTTTTTTTATTTTTTAGGGAGCGGCTGTTCTTGTCCCCTTAGATCAACTACTTCAACTATGAAGAGTTATATATATATTTATCAACCTCTTCACATAAGTAGGAAGAGCCCTGTCGGCTGCGGCTTTAGAATACACCGACTGCACCTCTGCAGAGGAATAAGAATTCCCCAATGGAACCACCTACGGGTGGCG
>JALAJA010000135.1:0-7500 GCA_023376005.1 Doryteuthis pealeii | reverse complement strand
GCTGGAGTAGAGGAGTTAAGCTGTGTTAATTATTATTCATACATGGTGGGAGAAGAGGTGGATTCATGGCTTTCTCAAGAGCATTAATACCAAGTGAAACACAAACGGCCTCATCCAGGATTTGAACTTGTGATAGCTATTATACTAAATACAAGATACAGATAAGTATAAGTATATAAGTATAAGTATATAAGATAAGTATACAAGTATACAAGATAAGTGGAAACTGAAAGCAGAGATTTTTAAACTATCTGAACATTTTAAGATATTGCTGATAATCACTATACATTTTCTCTTTAATTATTAACTAAACTTTTCAAGGGAAATCCCCTAACATGCTGAACTGCAACATTGTATACTTGTCTGTATTTATGGGATGAGGCTTGATATGAATAATTTCAATATTTTAGACTGTTGTCCTCATCTTTATTGTGTATAAACACAATGTTCAGGACACTGTAACATAAACAGAGCCTGAGGTTACAGTGGCTTGAACCACAATACACAATAAAGATGGGGACAACAGTCCGAAATATCAAAATAATGCAACATTTGTAGTAAGTGAGTTTGAACTCCAGATGCAACTATTATGTTCCCTTTTGGACTAATACCCCAGGGAAAAGGCATGAACCCCACTCATCTCCCCAGCTATGGGTTAGAAAGTACCACTACTATCCTTTTGCAAGGATCTTTAGCATTGACATTATATAAAGATTGAACCTGAAGTCCAGAGATAACTGTCACTTAGAACTGTCTTAACCTAGCTCCTTTATCCACTAGGCCATGTGACCGAAAAGAAGGTTCCTGAGTCCGAGAAGGTTCTCGAGTCCGACAAGAAATACCTGAAGAAGGCCGGAGGGCACTGTCTCTAACACTCTTTGCTCGTGATTGAACCAGCGACTCTTCTCTTGTGATCTTCACAGATCTGTTCTCATCCTCCTCCCAGTTCCTCCACTCCACCGTTTTCTGTTCCACCTCTCCTTCGTTCCTCGTTTGATTTACGCCATTGCTCGCTCTAGTCTATCGACTGAATTACCATTTTTTATCTCCAACCTCTACCCATAATGCCTCAGGCGCTTCTATAAAGAGACCTTTCCTTCTCCTCTCTAACTTTTCGATGTTGCATGCCTGCCTACACCCACTCCTCGATTACCCGTCCCGTTCCGATGTCTCAGACAAGGTGGACTTGCACGCAAAGCAAGTCCTTGCCCGTTTTGCACGAGGTAAGTCTCTTCTCTCACTACAGGCACATCGGCCGAAACGTTGTACAGATAACAATGAAGATGAGGACAATAGTCCGAACAACGCAGATAATACAAATCATCAAGTCTCATCTCAGACATTCAGAGAAACTGAATAGTATTATTCGAAAAGTCTCTAGCACACACAGGTGAACCATTGTTCAGTTATCTGCTCATCAAGAAAACTGTATGTGGCTGGTCCGTCACAACCAAACCTTCACCCCTCCCCCATAAACAACTAATCTATTCAAGAAATCTTGCGGTTTACCGCCTTAGCTGAACATGAGCACACGAACGCTAAGCTCGATGGGGGTTCCCTTTTTTCTTTTTCTTTCTTTTTCTAATTTGTGTATTTACCCAACCCCTCCGCTACAAACAGGATGCAATACAAGGTTAATTTTTAAGCGGAGTACAGCTGGTTTGAATTCAGAGATATCCTTCTCTTAGATTGGTTGCCTTACAAAGGCTAAAGAACCCAGTCTGCCCTTCTCTTTCAAGTTTTTCAGGTTTTCATTTATTAAAATACTGTCAATTTTCAAGAGGGGTACAACTGGTTTGAATCCAAAGTTTTCATTCTACTAGACAGTTAAAATCTCAGTCTGCACTATTTACTATTTCATATATATATATATATATATATATATATATATATATGGGAGAAATATGAGGAGATTATCCGACAGTATGTGGAGAAAGGTAGACAAACACGGGATGTTGTAGAAAACCTACAATAAACATCCATTTTCTACATTCCGTCTCTCTCTCTGTCTGTCTGTCTGTCTGTCTGTCTGTCTCTCTCTCTCTCTCTCTATATATATATATATATATATATATCTGTATGTGTTTGAGTGTGGTGTGTGTGTGTGTTTATATATCTAAGTAGATAGGTAGATAGATAGATATGAAATGACCGAGATAAATAGTTTTTAAACGTGCTGAGATACATAGATAAATAGATATGAACATGCTGATATATATATATATATATATATATATATATATATATATATGTATATATATATATATATGACCAATTTAAACTTTCCGTCGCAGTGGTATTAGTAATTTATCCAAGAGTGCTCAATATATCATAAACATAGAGCTATAATAGAAGAAAGAGTTATGGGTCTACCATGGTTTCAATTGTGCTATGCCTATAATTCAGCTTTCCCGCTATTAACATTATATATACTAGCAAATATATGCACCCTCCGTAGGGTGCAAGTATTTAAGTTTTAATGTAATAAAATATTGTATTAAATTAGAAAGGCTAATGAAACTAAATAAGAATACAGATAAAAAGATTTGAAACAGAAGGAGTATAATAAAAGATTTGAAACAGAGGGAGTATAATAAAAAATGGAACAACTGAAACTTACTCTTCCATCACTCTCGTCTTTCATTGTTATTTTTTCTAATTTAAGTATTTAGTTAAAAGAGGAAGTAAAGAATAAAATGACAGTTATTTTATCTTGTTAATGGATTTCATTTAAGATTCATTGAAGAGATTTTTGCTTATATTCATTAAAATAAAACCAAACAGTTAGAAATCAATAATACTAGGCACATATTTATTAAATTCGATTTTTTAATATTAATATGCAAATTAGCCTTCCCGTTCACACTGTAAACCGCTATTTTGTTGTATATATAAATATAATTGCATGTTGTCAGTATGTAGACATAGTTAACAGTATTAATAATGTAAGACAATTTTATTAATAATTGAGGTTTAGATAAAAATAAAATCATGGAGAATGTGATGTCAATAGCTAAGATAATTGTGACTTGAGTAGTAATATAGTTTCGGTTACAGACAGAAAAACACACAATCTCCATTATAATAACTAGCAAATATATGCACCCTCCGGGTGCAAGTGTTTAAGTTTTAATATAATAAAATATCATATTAAATTAGAAAGGCTAATGAAACTGAATAAGAATGCAGATAAAAAGATTTGGAACAGAGTGGGTATGATTGAAAAATAGAACAACTTTGAAACTAACTCTTCCACCATTTTCCGTTACTCCCGTCTTTCATTGGTAAATTTTCCTAATTTAACTATTTAGTTAAAATAGGACGTAAAGAGTAATATTACAGTTATTTCTTCTTGTTAATGGATTTCTTTTAAGATTTATCCCCGAGATCTTTGCTCATATTCATAAAGATAAAACCAAACAATTAGAAATCAATAATACTTAGCATATATTTATTAAAATCAAATTTTTAAGATCAATATGCAAATTAGCCTTCCCATTCACACGGTAAACCGCTATTTTGTTGTATATATAAATACAATTGGATGTTATTAGTATGTAGATATGGTCAACAGTCTTAATGATGTAAAACAATTTTATTAATAATTGAGGTTTAAATAAAAATAAAATCATGGAGAATGTGATGTAAATAACAAAGGGAATGGTGACTTGTATAGTAATATAGTTTCGGTTACAGACAGACAAACCCACAATCTCCATTATAATAAGATATATATATATATATATATATATATATATATATATATATATATAGTGTACAATACATTTAAGGTGCAATTGCTACCATTGGTTTCTAGGTAGTATTCTTGATACTATCGCTTGATCAAGAATACTGCATAGAAACCAATGGTAGCAATTGCACCTTAAATGTATTGTACACTATAATAAATGAATACAGCTCTTACAAAAGTAATCGAGCACTTTATTCTCATTTCTCCCACACTAACAAAGGACTAACAATAACTATATATATATATATATATATATAATATATAATATATATATATATATATATACACGTACACACATATATATATATATATATTATTATTATAAAATAGGTACTAGTGATAACCTACTCGAGTTTCACCCTAAGTATCTTCAGGGTTAAATTCACGGAATTAATCGAGATACCGTTATAACGAACCGTTTAACGCGATGAGCACACACGTGTAGTCGACTGTATTTAATCGGTATCTCGATTAATTCAGTGGATTTAACCATGAAGATCCTTATGGTGAAACTCGAGTAGGTTATCACTTGTACCTATCTTATAATAAATTTGCGCTACTCACGTATTGAGCACTTTGTATTTGTTATGTCGCTGACTTATCTCACTGAATTCTTCACCATCTAACCATCGTGACCACATTCACCGGTAAGTCATCTTTTCCATTATATATATATATATATATATATATATATATAGAGAGAGAGAGAGAGAGAGAGGGGGGAGAGGGGGAGATTACGTCACATGTACCTCTAATTTTAGCAAGTACTCCTGCACCAATTTGCTCTGTGAACCACCTTATCAGTGCGAATTTGGCTGATTCGTTTTACCCCCCAAGAGAAAATGATAAAAGTATTACTTATCAATTTTTATTACGCTCGTAATTAACACCCTGCCCCACCCCCAACCACCACCGTCGCTTGGTCGGGGGCATAAACATCGTTGATATTATACTGATCAAAGAAGCCGGTTTAGATCCATCGGTAGAGCACCTGCCAAGGAATCGCAAGGTTCCTGGTTCAATACCGGTACCCGCCAACCCCGGGGAAATGAGAAATGAGCTGATCTAATTGAAATTTTCAAAACAACTTGTAGAATTTCTAATTATGGTAGACATTAGACTGGATGTTTGAGATGAGGCTTGAAGATTAGTATTATCTGCGTTATTCGGACTATTGTCCCCATCTTCATTGTTATTTGTACAACGTTTCGGCCGATATACCCTCCGGCCTTCTTCGGGTATTTCTTGTCGGACTCGGGAACCTTCTTTTCGAACTCGGGAACTTTCTTGTCGTAATCGGGAGATTGGACACATGGCCTAGTGGATAAGGCAGGTAGGTTAAGACAGTTCTAAGTGACAGTTATCTCTGGATACTGAGTTCAATTCTGAGTAAGAAAAATAATTAACACAACTCCTACCCCAGCTATGGTTAGCGGAATGAGAAGAGGATACCCCCGTGGACTAAATAAAGGGTTAGGTTCAAAGTTCCGTGATGGCTCCCGATTACGACAAGAAAGTTTCCCGAGGGAAGAAGTCCCAGTAGGCACAATTCATGAATAAATAAATAACTCTGACAGCATAGATATTTTCATCAATAATAGAAATTAACCTAAAATTACAAATATTTCATATACTCCTCATATTATTTTAGATTTTCTCATCACTGTCAGTTTAATATCATTGCTTTTTGACAAAGAAATCTGCATCTAAGACATTCTTGATTGGACAATCTGATGAAAGGTGTGGGGCTCCACCTCACGAAAAAAAAAAACAACAACAAAAAAACAAAAACAAAACAACAAAAAAACAATCTCCCTGGTTTAGCGCTAACGAAAAGGTGATAGACTCTCTCACAGTCCGGCTGATACCGACAATAGGCCACACTGCCAAAAGCTTTTACGGTGAAAAAAAAACAAACTGAGGTGGGGTGGGGGATACACCTTGCTGGTCTTGTCGGTTATCTATACAGCATCAGTGTATATATATTGTTATAGGTGATAAACCCTATTTGACCAATGGAATGCGCCGACAGCTTACTATAAATAAACAGGCATAATTGTGGCTTAGGAGCAAGCCAATGCGAGTGCCAATAACTCTGTTCGTCGGACGTAATTTCCACATCTCTCTATTGTATTGTCTACTTTCTGTTAATACATTTTTCTACTTTTCGTTACCCGTTGTTTTGTTCTTATTTGACCCCTTAAAACCCACAACATATATATATATATATATATATATATATATATATATATATATATATATATATCTTAAAAACCAGTTGTCAAATGGTTGAGATTTTTTTTTTAAATCTCAACCATTTGACTACTGGTTTTTAAGATCTCAACCATTTGACTCATCTGATGATTGCATAACCATGAAACTTTAAGTTATGAGTCCAAATCCATAATATTACAATTGATTATAAATCTGCTCTGCTTTATTAGCATTGATCACCTTTTCATGCCAATACTTTTCTCATTCCTTCTCTATTCATTATATATATATATATATATATATATATATATATATATATATATATAAACAATTTTTTGTGATGAAACAAAGAAAATACAGTGCTAAATACAAGCTAATAAATCCGAAATGCACTAGCGTCCGCGAAAGTAACCGACGTTATTTGCGGTCTAGAATGTGACATTAAGAAAAGATCTTCAATAAACACCATGGGATCTAACTCAATAACCTGATGATTGCCCCTTGGCATGAAACCTGGGTAGCTGTTTATAATAAACATTGATCTATAAAAACTCAGCAAATTAAATATATATATATAATATATATATATATATATATATATATTTAATTTGCTGAGTTTTTATAGATCAATTTGAAACATCTTCACCTGATGAATGCATCGCATGAAACCAATATGGTTGTGAATGTTCCTTTGTCACCCAATAAATAGATATGTAAAACCTATATATATTTATCTTATATATATATATATATATATATATATATATAAGGGCGCTTGTGTGTGTGTGTGTATGTATGTATGAGTGTATGTCCGGAGGAAACTATGAAAATAAAACAATTAACAACTAAGTAAATATATATACATATTAAATATCACCTGGGCTTGGGTTTTAGCAAAAATTATGATTTAATTTATATTCGTGAAGATAATTAAAGAATAAAATTTAATAATAACAGCTTGTAATTTTTTTTCAATTAGTATTTTAAATAGGAGACATTAATTTTTCTTGTCAGAGCGGCTGGATCAACACAAGGTCTTTTTTACGTTGGGATTTTAATGGGGCATTCTGTGATGATCCAACTCGCGATTCAATAATAATGGATCCGCGAGACTAACTTTTTTAAGCTCCCATTCTACCCAGGCGACGCCGGGTAGCCGCTTCTAGTGGTCTCTAAGGAGCAGGTGTTCGTTGAGATATCTTCTTGAGATTTATCTATACTGGCGGCGACGGCGGCGGCGGCGGCGATAATTCATCATTCATCGAAGGGCGGAGATCGAACTCTCATCTTCATCCCCTGCCCAACGGGAAATTATTCAGCCAAGGGAAACGAATGAAAACCGGTTATCGCGCTATCTTACAAATGACTCCTCCTCGCCCTCGTCCTCCCCTTCGCCCTCCCTCCCCTCGCCCTCATCTCCCTTATATCAACTCCTCCTCCTCCGTTCACCACAGATCACGTGACAAGTGCAACTTTCTGAGTCGGTCTTGTTTAATGACACCCTGACAACAGAGCCATCATCTAACTCTCTCTTT
>JALAJA010000134.1:146569-148793 GCA_023376005.1 Doryteuthis pealeii | reverse complement strand
ACGATAAAAACGGAATGGTCCATCATTTAGCTGAGGTGATGACACTCATAAGAAATAAGAATTTGGTGGATAAGCAACATCAGATAATCAGGATTTACATTTTTGCATTTGATCTTGGAGGATTTGGACGGTCTTATTTTTAACCAGAGGATGTTGCAAAATTAACGGTTGTTTGTTGGCATCTGTCAGTCTACTAAAGACGATGGTGTAGTGTCCACTTATTTTTAAATTTTTATTTTTTTATCTACAACTGTGTGAGTGGCTGAACAGACCAATTTTTGAATGGCAATCTCTGGTGCAGTGACTGCAAACAAACACTGATGCTTGCTGGAGCTGTTGTTGTCTCTCCTTCCTTCTGGTTCTCTTTTCTGTGGCAGCTACTTTCCTCTCTTTTTCACTCCTTCTCATTCCATGTTTGACGAGGAGGCACCAGATCACATGGTCTTTTGCACAAGCCTCCCATGTGTTGGTGTTGATGTGGCATGTCTTCATATCCCTCTTGCAGACATCTTTAAAGTGCAGGCGTGGTCTCCCTACTGGTCAGTTGATAATGGTTGTACTTTTAAGGAACACGAGTATTGATATATAGATAATAAAAATGAACTGAAATAAAAATTTGAATAATGTATTGCTGTTCAACTCTTCCTTATGTATTCATGTATTGTATTGGCATTTCAGTCTATAGTAAAGTTTTTGTGCCCCTGAAGTTACAGCACCTCCTGTGACTATGAAGTCTGATGTTTGAAAAACATTCTCGACCACAGATGTCGCATTTGAAGGCTGTCCCTGAAGATGTTGATGTCCGGTGCTTTGTTGCCGCTGCTTTCTTCTGGACCTCTTACTTCATGGTGTTACATCAGGGTGACTACTGACATGAACAGTGTAATGTATGTATCATCACAGGGTACAACACCTCCCGGTTCACCGGACACTTCCGGCCTGGGGACTTAGGCAATGTGTACCTTGGAAAAAGGGAATAAAGGCTTTAATTAACAACTGCGTTGTTGTTTCTATGAGAAACACCACAAACAGTCCTCTACTAAAACATTTCAGATAAAGTAATCTTATTAATGTGTTGAGCGGTTCAGTATATCTGATTGGACTATAAGAATTAAATGTGTGGTTCTTATACGTTAGAAGGCACAGAGTAACTTTCCAACATAGTTGAATATATATTATTACTATTGCCATTTCAGTCTTGGAAGACTATAATAAAGTTTTTGTGCCCCTGAAGTTACAGCGCCTCCTGTGACTATGAAGTCTTATGTTTGAAAAACATTCTCGACCACAGATGTCGCATTTGAAGGCTGTCCCTGAAGATGTTGATGTTCCGGTTCTTTGTTGCCGCTGCTTTCTTCTAGAACTCTTAGCTTCATGGTGTTGTGTCAGGGTGGCTTCTGACATAAACAGTCCTCTACGGAGAGTCTGCCGCCACTGAGGGCGGTCCTGAGCCAAATTTTCCCAGCTGGAAGAGGCAATGCCAAAGCACCTGAGATCATTCTTGCAGACATCCTTGAATCACACCTAGGGACGACCAATCTGTCTTTTACCAGACGTAAGCTCTGCATAAAGAATGTCTTTCGGGATTCGTCCATCATCCATCCGACGTACATGACCCAGCCATCGGAGACGACGTTGCCTCAGTAGAGAACACAAGCTGGGGAGTTGTGTTAGTGATATTCATGTATATACAAGAGCTTTTAAAACTTTTTGAATTGATGACACACTCTAAAAATATTTTTGCTGCATATTTCTTAAGCCAAATATATAATTCAAAATATAAATAAAAGAAATGATTCAATGAAAAACTTTGTTGATAATTAAAGAATAGATAGAAATTATTAAAGCTTGGAAAGTTTTAATAATTCCCAATTGACTGGCTGTATACAAACGCACTTAATAATATCAATTGATATTATAATCTTACTCTTATAGTTTTTTTTGTTTCTTTATTTCTTTTAATATTAATCACTACAAATGTATATAAATATTTTTATATTCAGAGTGTCCTTAAATGTGAAGATAAAATTGCATGGGTTAAATATTCATGGGTCAAAATTCATATATAAATATAAAATTGATTGAAGTATAAAACTAATTCTAAAGTGCTTATTACGTCATAATGAAATTTAAAATATTTTAAGAATTTAATTCAAATTCTTCTATATAGACTTATGTAAATATACTTCTGTATGTATGCACATTTATGCACACACACACACAC
>JALAJA010000134.1:116569-141569 GCA_023376005.1 Doryteuthis pealeii | reverse complement strand
TGTTTTAACAGACGATTTTTAGATTTTTTAAAAATTATAAAACTAATCCCTAACCCTAACCCCTAACCCTAACCCTAACCCTAACCCCTAACCCTAATTCCTAACAAACAATCAGATATTGACGGTGTAAATGAAAAATATGTCCTTTTTTAATCGAGATTAAAAAGGGGTGACTTAAGCGTATAAGTCCTATCCTGCGTATTGGTAAAGGTCCAGTGATTTAATCCTATGTCCATCGTCCATGAATGTCACAGTAATTATGACCAGTAGGGTTGGTTAAGTATTGTATCAGCCTCAGAATACTGCCAGTGATTGGCCAAGAGTTAGATGATATGATTCTGGCCTAGTCTATAAGTAGGAGCGGAGATCTATTACACACTTTATATCACAAAAATCTCAACACCTAATAGTGTAGTTGCTTAATAAAAGCATTAATGATACGAACAATGATATTTGAATAAATCTAAGACAAATATACCCCTCCAAAAAAAAAAAAATAGGTTATTTTCCCAGCAATAATGAATGCAATTGAGATTATAAAATAACTACAATTGACTGTTCATAAAAAAACAAATAATTTCACATTATTCCTTTTTGAAGAGTGTTTACTTCACTTATCAATACAGAAACAAAACAAGCAAACATTTTGTCTGTTGCCCAGATAAATAATGTTGTACAAGATTAAATAGAATATCCTGATTCTGAAGAAAGATTCAGAATTGTTATTGTATATCAGGTTTTTCAAATGTTATATATTCGTTGGCAACCTTCCGTCTATTTTAGACGATGGTGTAGTTTTTTTAAAGTTTTTTTTTCTCTCTCTCACTTACAGCTACGTGAGTGGCTGAACAGACCAATCCTCGAATGGCAGTCTCTGGTGCAATGGCTGCAATCAAAAGGTGATGCTTTCTGTAGGTGTTGGGGGTGCTGCTGTTTCTCCTTTCTTTTAGCTCTCTTTTTGTGGAAGCTTTTTTCCTCTCTTCTTCATTTCTTTTTGTTCCTTGTTTGACGAGGAGGCGCCAGGTTGCACAGTCTTCTGCACAAGCCTCCCACGTGTCTATGTCGATGCGGCATGTCTTCAGGTCTATCTTGCAGACGTCTTTGAAGCGTAGGCGTGGTCTACCTGCTGGTCGGGTGCCCTCCACTAGTTCACCATACAGTAGGTCTTTGGGGATGCGGCCTTTGTCCATCCTCCGTTATATATTAATAGTGTATAAAAGTGTTTTATAACTTGCTTGGGGGGGGGGGTGCTCAGTAGAGCATTCGGCTAGAAACCACAAGGTTCCTAGTTAGGGTTAGGGTTGGGGTTTAGGGTTAGTTTAATGGGAAAATAAATAATTTGGGTTCTGTTTTTTTCTGGGTCACCCTGTAATATTATGTTACTCAACTAGGGGGTGGTTAATGTTAGGGTTAGGGTTGGGGTTTAGGGTTAGTTTAATGGGAAAATAAATAATTTGGGTTCTGTTTTTTTCTGGGTCACCCTGTAAGATCATGTTACTCAACTAGGAGGGTTAGGGTTTAGGGTTAGGGTTTAGGGTTAGTTTAATGGGAAAATAAATAATTTGGGTTCTGTTTTTCTGGTCACCCTGTAAGATCATGTTACTCAACTAGGGGGGTTAGGGTTTAGGGTTGGGGTTTAGGGTTAGTTTAATGGGAAAATAAATAATTTGGGTTCTGTTTTTTCTGGGTCACCCTGTGATATCATGTTACTCAACTAGGGGGGGGGTTAGGGTTAGGGTTGGGGTTTAGGGTTAGTTTAATGGGAAAATAATAATTTGGGTTCTGTTTTTCTGGGTCACCCTGTGATATCATGTTACTCAACTAGGGGGTTAGGGTCAGGGTTGGGGTTTAGGGTTAGTTTAATGGGAAAATAAATAATTTGGGTTCTGTTTTTTCTGGGTCACCCTGTAATATTATGTTACTCAACTAGGGGGTGGTTAATGTTAGGGTTAGGGTTGGGGTTTAGGGTTAGTTTAATGGGAAAATAAATAATTTGGGTTCTGTTTTTTCTGGGTCACCCTGTAAGATCATGTTACTCAACTAGGAAATAACCCAAAAAACCTATATTTTGAAATATTACACCAACATAAGTTATAAAATTGTGAATTTTATTTGAAAAAATAACGGTTTTCAGCTTCCATTTTGAAAATCATCATGGAACCAACCTAAATTGATGTCATATTCAAAAAATATTATCAGAATCGTAATCCACAGCAAAAATGGACATAGAAAACAAAAATTCAACCTCCCTATGCCTACCCCTAATGAAATGAAATGAAATTTTGGAGCATATGACCTTTAGGCACCTCTTTTGCTACCTCGTTTCATAAGGACATTTTTTTTTCATTTACACCATCAACATCCAGTTGTTTGTTAGGGGTTAGGGTTAGGGGTTAGTTTTATAATTGTTATAGGTGATATAACCTATTTACATAATGGACTGATCCTACTACTACTATAAGTAGCAAAGACAATTGTAGCTTGAAAAACAAGCGACACGATTCAGTTCTAGACTGTATTGTCGGATGTAACTTCACTTTCCTTCTGTAAATTCTAATTTCTTTGTTCAATACACTTGTGTCAACTTTCACCAGTCGTTTGTCTTTATTTGTGACCCTTAACAACCCCACAACAATAAAAGGATATGTTTTTCATTTACACCACCAAAATTCAGTTGTTTGTTAGGGGTTAGGCTTAGGGGTTAGGGTTAGAGGTTAGGGTTAGGGGTTACGGTTAGGGGTTAGGGTTAGGGGTTAGTTTTATAATTTAAAAAACAAAATCTAAAAATAGTCTGTTAAAACAACCGGATATTGACACTGTAAATGAAAAACATGTCCTTTCTTAATCAAGATCAAAAAGGGGTGCCTAAAGGTCATATGGTCCAAACTTTTGGATCAGTTGAGGTGAGATTCATAGAAAATGGATCTTCAATGAACAATCTCCTGCTGGTTGGGTGATGCTCATTATCAAAAGTATAGCCAAGTAATAATTTTATCTTTCTTACTAGAGGGCCGGCTCAGCTCAGTCGGTAGAGCATCTGGCTCGGAACCACATGCTTCCTAGTTCGATACCGGCCCTCGCAAACTCAGCATATGAGTAGCACAGGGATCTGTGCTGTAAAGTGAGGAGCTGATGGTAAGTTTGGCGCTCCACCTCAGATGCAAAAACAATCTCCCTGGTCTAGCGCTAGTGAAAAGGGAATAGACTCCCTCGCTGACTGGCTGATACCGACAATAGGCCACTCTGTCGACTTTTACTCTTTACACTAAGGATTCCAATTTGGTGTTTGAGCAGTTTTTGAAAAAATTGTATTGATGAGATCTGTAGTGAAGTGGGTCCAAACTTACCTGACTTCAAGCATTTTTAATGCTTAATTTGTACCATCGCGACCGCAATCTGTCAATCTGTTGCCCCGCATAGGTAGGGTGGGCCGTTTTATGACCCTCAGTAATTTGAATGTAGCTCAATAAAAAGCAAACTATTTTGAAAAGATGGCAGTGAGACTTTGTGTTTGAGGTGAGTCGAATGCTGGACTTTGTGTTTGAGACGAGTTGAATGCCGGACTTTGTGTTAGAGGCGAATTGAACGCCGGACTTTGTGTTTGAGGCGAGTCAAACGCTGGACTTTGTGTTTGTAGATAATTTTTCTAATTGCTATTGTCCTTTACAATTGTTCAATTACAATTATTAGGTAAATGTATTTCAAGTTACACACAATTACTTTGCACTCTTCCTTAATCTATCGAAAATTTGGGTTATCTGCCCCTTAATCAGTTCCTGGAATCAGACGCCAGGGGGTAGATAGCCCTAAATGATAAGAACAGAATCCACAGGCACTGAAGTCGGACCAGTTTTTTGCAGCGGCTGCATTAAGGTCAGCATCATCAGTCTAGGCACCCACAGGGATAAGACCAGACAAATTCAACGAACAGAACAGGCAAACTGACAACTCGACAGACTACTGCAACAAGAAACAATTACAGAATACAATTCTACTGAGCTAAGTAACCCTTGTCTCATACATTATATAATACTTCCCGCCGAGAGATCGTCTCTGGCAACTTTAGTATGAACTGTACGAACTCTTACACAAACACTTTGTACACTTAACTTACATTTCACATATTGCACCAATAAAAGTTATTAACCTGAATATACAAATTATATTCACCTTGTACCTTTCCTGAGTAGCAGAAATTACTATTGTAGCTAACCTTGTTTAATTCTATTTCTGTTAATAAAGCCTAAGTCATAAAACCACTTTACAAACTCTTACACAAACACTTTGTACACTTAACTTACATTTCACATATTGCACCAATAAAAGTTATTAACCCGAATATACAATCTATATTTGCCTTGTACCTTTCCTGAGTAGCAGAAAATACTATTGTAGCTAACCTTGTTTACTTCTATTTCAGTTAAATCAAACAATGAAACAATCAGGATCTGAGATTTTAGCTGATGATGTTGTAGGGTTCAAAGTTAATTAATGAACATACAATTCCGACACGTTGTGAGACAAAACATTTAATATATATAACAGCACATGGAAACGATAAGATACATAATGTACAGGAGAATAGAACCTGTAAATACATATACAATATTTAGATATAAACAAGATACCCAAATGTACCTAACATATAAATGTTACAGACATGGAACTAAAGGATAGTCCATGCTGTATAAAGGACTTACAGTAATGTAGAGGGGGGGGGGGTCAAAAGCCCCACCGAGAAGGGGGTTAGATAGACTCTAGCCCACAGCAGTTCTTGAGAAGATCCAGCTAAAAAGAGGAAGACAAGTTCCAATGAACGCGCTTAACTACCAGAGGTCCAATAGTGGGAACAAACAGCAATGCTGCGAGAAGATAACTCTTCCGGCAAAGGGAAGATAATCCCCTACAAAGTATTTCAAGCTGATTTTCTTTTTGTTTTTATGTAAAAGAGAAACTTTATTAATCAATGATTTTGCCAAACAGTAAAATCAAACCAAAGTTGAACTGTAGATTTTTTAAAACCACAAATTTCCATTAATTTATCAGCAGCAGCTTCTCAAATATGACCACATTTGATCTACCCAAAATGTTTCCAGTGTTGTGAAACTTTGAGAGGATCTCTGAAATTCCACTTCTTGAAATTCCGAGTTCCTTAGCTATTTTGCTTGTTGGCTCATATTCATACCCATCTTCCGTATGTGACGATGAACGAGAAAGGAAAGAGAGCAAGACATTGTCTTGCCTGCCGGGATCGAACTCGCATCCTCCCGCATGCAAATAAAAAATCCGATTTGGGCACTGGACGGACGCGAGGTTCGACTGATGTGCCCGGATGTTTTGGTAAATATGTCCATAAATGACAAGTGAGTCGAGTGCTGGGAGTCAGCAGCAGCAGAAGCAGTCGATGATGATGAAGCGCTTTGCAAACGACCCAGTAAAGAAGTGGATTTTAGTCCAACAGAAACAAAACTAAATAGGAATTGCGATTTTGAACTGTTAAAGATTATTTCAACTACGACGATGGATTTTCCAGCTGCTAGACGAAGAATGTGTTGACCAAAAGAAAGTCCGGCTTGTGAGAAGATGGTGAACTCGCTTGTTTTTGGTCCCCCCTCAGCAGGAACTTCTTGATTCGGATATCTATTTCCCCCCTATATATTCCCCCCCCCTTCTATAGTATCGGCAGCAGCTTCTCAAGTATGATCACATTTGATCTACCCAAAATGTTTTCAGTGTTTTGAAACTTTGAGAGGATCTCTGAAATTCCACTTCTTGAAATTCCAAGTTCCTTAGCTATTTTGCTTGCTGGCTCATATTCATAGCCATCTTCTTTATCTTCAGCCTGGTTTCTTTGGAAATTTTCACTGTGATTTCTAGCAATACAAGAATGCTGGAATTGGCAGTAAGAATTTTCACTATATGTAGAAAAAATCAATGCTGTTATGAAAAATATTTGCATATGAGTGGTGGAACTGCTGATATGCAAATATTTTTTACAACTGAAGAAGAAAACCAAAAACTTTTACACGGACATTTTTGGAGGCCATCTTGGATCTTCTCTTCTCGTTCAGAAACCCTGCTACAAAATATGATAATTAAGTGTAGACATTACTCCAATCAGACAACTGCCTCATAAATCATAGATTTAGATTCATCTAAAGAAAACTTGATGTAAAACATACGCTTATAAGCTAGCAATTATTAGAAACTAGAAGTGGCTACCTGGCGTCACTTGGGTAGAGGTATGGGGGAGAGATAGTCTCGCAGATCCATTATTGTTGAATTGCAAGTTGGATCCCCACAGGATGCCCCACAGGATGCCCCACTAAAATCCCTATGTGAAAAAAAACAAAAATGTTATCATTTTAATTTTATTCTTTTAATTATCTTCACGAATATGAATCAAATCTTCATTATTTTTGCTCAAAAACCAAGCCCTGGTGATATTTAATGTGTATATATATTTACTTTGTCATTAATTGTTTTATTTTCAAAATTTCATCCATACATACATACATACATATATACATACACACAACTGCCCTTTATATATGAGTTGCCTGCATAGAGGGGGATTTTTTTATGTTAGTCCCACAGATCCATTATTACTGAATCGCGAGTTGAATCCTCGCAGGATGCCCCATTTAAATCCCTATGTAAAAAAGTAGACCTTGCATTGATCCAGCTACTCATAAAAGAAATGTTAATGTCTACTATCTAAAATATTGAATGAAAAAAAATTCCATGCTGTTATGATTCAAATTTTATTTTTTAATTATCTTTACAAATATAAATCAAATCTCTATTATTTTTGCTCAAAAACCAAGCTCTGGTGATATTTAATGTGTATATATATTTACTTTGTTGTTAATTTATTTTATTTTCGAAGTTTCCATCCGGACATACATATACACACAACTGCCCTTTATATATGTATAGAAAACCAAGCCCTGGTGATATTTAATGTGTATATGTATTTACTTTGTCATTAATTGTTTTATTTTCGAAGTTTCCTCCGGACATACATATACACACAACTGCCCTTTATATATGCATAGAAAACCAAGCCCTGGTGATATTTAATGTGTATATATATTTACTTTGTCATTAATTGTTTTATTTTTGAAGTTTCCTCCGGACATACATATACACAACTGCCCTTTATATATGTATAGAAAACCAAGCCCTGGTGATATTTAATGTGTATATATATTTTCTTTGTCATTAATTGTTTTATTTTTGAAGTTTTCTCCGGACATACATATACACACAACTGCCCTTTATATATGCATAGAAAACCAAGCCCTGGTGATATTTAATGTGTATATATATTTACTTTGTCATTAATTGTTTTATTTTTGAAGTTTCCTCCGGACATACATATACACACAACTGCCCTTTATATATGCATAGAAAACCAAGCCCTGGTGATATTTAATGTGTATATATATTTATTTTGTCATTAATTGTTTTATTTTTGAAGTTTCCTCCGGACATACATATACACACAACTGCCCTTTATATATGCATAGAAAACCAAGCCCTGGTGATGTTTAATGTGTATATATATTTACTTTGTCATTAATTGTTTTATTTTTGAAGTTTCCTCCGGACATACATATACATACAACTGCCCTTTATATATGTATAGATTTATAATAGTTTAAAGTGGCTTTTTTAAAGACTTTTGCATGGTACTGTAATATATAAATTTTATTAAGAAATAGATTGTTTTCCTATTCTGTATCTTCTAAATTTGTACATATATTAATCTATCATTCTCTTAAGTTATTAATTTATCTAAATTTCTTATCTCATTTTATTTAACTCCATTTCTTTTATGTTTTCCTTTTCTCTTCATCTTTTCTTTCATATATCTATAAAAATGTTTATATCTCTAAATCTATGCATACTTATTTAATGAGTAACCACTATAGGGCAATGCACTGCCTCATAAATCATTGATATTGAGTTCAATTTCACATATTCCAAACAAACAAAAAAATACTGTCTTATAATAATTGTTATATTTAGTGCACAAAACTTATATGAAAACGTATTTGTCTTTTTTCCTTCATTGTTTTCTTTCTTTCCTACTAATGAAAAAAAAAAGAAAAAAAAGAAAAGAAAAAAACCTCCTTGGTGGCTTGAATTCTAGCTAGTTTGCTGCCTCCAGTGTTTGGGGGCAGGAATTTGAATATTTATAATAAATATCTCGAGAGATTGACACTATAAAACTTTCATATTCCCTGACAGCCAAGAAATATGCAAAATATTTTATTCATCTTTCCTAGGAAATCTAAAACCCTCCACTTTTAGTTTATATTCATAATAATTATAAATTACATCTTTACATCTTTAGTCTATATCATACTAGCAGTGGCTACCCAGCATGTGGGTGAGGGAGGGGGGTTAAAGTTAGTCCCGCAGATCCATTATTACTGAATCGTGAATTGAATCCATGTGGGATGCCCCATTTAAATCCCTATGTAAAAAAAAAAAAAAAAAATAGACCTTGCATTGATCCAGCTACTCTGAAAAGAAATGTTAATGTCTACTATCTAAAATATTAAATGAAAAAAAAATCCATGCTGTTATCATTTAAATTTTATTTCTTAATTATCTTCACAAATATAAATCAAATCTCTATTATTCTTGCTCAAAAACCAAGCCCTGGTGATATTTAATGTGTATATATATATTTACTTGGTTGTTAATTGTTTTATTTTTTAAGTTTCCTCTGGACATACATATACACACAACTGCCCTTTATATATATATATATATATATATATATATATATATATATATATATATATGAAGAAAATGTTTTTAAAAAATATAACAGACACAGGAAGTTATGATCAAAGGAAAAAATGTTATATGTCTATACTTAAGTATTTCGGTTTTAAACCATCATCAGGACAATGCAAAATAAATTTTTGTAAGGGAGAAAAATTGATTGAACAACGGCTATCACAACCCTTCCGCTTGGCGTGGTGTTATAAAAAAAAAAACTACATGCGTGTTTATAACGTACAAAAAAAAAAACCCAACACAAGAATGCGTCCATTTCAGAAAATGTCTCTGATGATAAAGTTTCTTTGAAATCGATAAGACTGAACATTATTTTATCTTTATATGCATTGTAATTGCTTTCTTAATATAAATAAATAATAATATACTTAACAAATACTCAAATGATCAAATACTATTATTTCTTTCTGTTTATTAATTATATTAAATGATCAAATACTATTATTTCTTTCTGTTTATTAATTATATTAAATGATCAAATACTATTATTTCTTTCTGTTTATTAATTATATTAAATGATCAAATACTATTATTTCTTTCTGTTTATTAATTATATTAAATGATCAAATACTATTATTTCTTTCTGTTTATTAATTATATTAAATGATCAAATACTATCATTTCTTTCTGTTTATTGATACTCATTAAGTTAATGAAAAACCAACATAAAAAAAATTTTACTGTTTTATAAATACAAACAAAAATAGATAAATGAAAATTATTTCTACCAGAATATTAATACACATAAAGTTAATGAAAAATCTGACCTTACCATTAGTTTATTAATACACATGAAGTAAAAATATTCAACTAAAAACTATTTGAAGTTAATGAAGATTATTTTGGTAATTTATGAGGAAGTGTTGTCCCGGTCTCCTGCCTCAGAAATTGCTACCAGGTGACTATTAAAATAACGTCCCCCAGCTATGTCGTCTCGATGGTATTACTTGTAAGAAAACAACCAACTTAGGGCATTAAATGTATTTTAGAGGCTTCTCTTTTTTTATCGTAATTCTTATTTATTTATCGTAATTTGTTGTAATTTTTGTTTATTTAAAGAAATTTGTTGTAATTCTTGTTTTAATATGAAGATGGATATCTATCTATCTATCTATTTATCTATCTACCTCAATTTGTTCATTTTTTACTTTGTTTATTTATATCTATCCACCCATCTCCATTTGTTCATATCTATCTATATTATTTTGTTTGTTTATCTATCTATCTATCTCAGTCTATTTCAAACTATATATCCATCTTCATATCTAAACAAGAATTACAAATTTCTATAAATAAACAAGAATTACGACAAATTTGTATAAATGAACAAGGATTACGACAAATTACGATAAATAAATAAGAATTACAACATAAAAGAGAAGTCCCCCCCCCCTCTAAAATACATTTAACACCCTAAGTTGGTTGTTTTCTTTCAAGTAACACCGCCGAGACGACATAGCTGGGGACATTATTTTAATAGTCACCGGGTAGCAATTTCTGAGGCAGGAGACTGGGATGCACTTCCTCATAAATTACCATTATTTCTACCAATTTGATGTTAACTAATAATCTAACATAAAATAATTGGACCAAGTTACCTTTAATCACCCCAGGGGTGACTTAGATTCAGAAGGACATGTTTCACTTTGCACTGTCAACATCCGGTTGTTTGTTAGGGTTAGGGGTTAGGGTTAGTAGTTAGTTTTATAATTTAAAAAATAAAAGCGTCTAAAAATCATCTGGTAACAAACAACCGGATGTTGACAGTGCAAAGTGAAATATGTCCCTCTGAATCTAGATCACCCCTGGGGTACTTAAAGGTAACTTGGTCCAAATAATTTTTTTACCAATATATTGATACACATTGAGTTAATGAAAATTATTTCTCTCCGTTTATAAAACCAAATCAAACAAAAATATTATTAAACAAACTGTTCACTTACAAATCCTATATACAAAAAAGACAGGGATTGACATTGGGTGGCCCACAATGGTTGAATAAAAATGATTTCTATTAATTAATACAAATGATAAAAATTATTTGTAATTAATGTAATTTATTGTGTACAGTGCTCAGGTGCACCACAACTCATCAAAGTCTCATGTCAAGTACACAGAATAATGTTATGTCAGGAACATGAACAATTCACAGTAGTAATATGCATGTATGTATGTGTGTGCATGTGTATGTGGAGAGTGGCATCAGGTATAGTGTTGGCGGACTACAGGAAGCATGGAGGCTTTGAAAGATTCAGTGCTCCGGCAGCCGACAACAGATGCAGGCAGTTTATTCCATGTCTCCGCAATTCTGAGCGTGAAAAAATGTTTCCGAAAGTCACGTGAACAGTGCTGTTTTCTGACTTTGTAGGCATGCCCGCGTGTATTGGAGAGATGGAGATCAAAAAGGTGCTCAAGGTTGCTGTTGTTAAGATGATTAATGACCTTATGAGCATTTACCAGGTCAGTTGCCAGACGCCGAAGTTTCAACGAATCCATTTCCAGGGCTGCATTTCTATCTATTTATTAACTTCATTAGTATTAATTAATAGGTAGAAATAATTTTTATGTTAGATATTTCATTAACTTCATGTGTATTAATGTTGTATACTCTTCTTTTTACTTTCTTACTTCTATTTTTCTTCTGTTCATCTTTTCTATCTTACGTTCTTCTCCTAGCGTCTGGACCTCGTCTTGGGGACTTCGTGCCTGGTCTTCCATTGGGGATTTCTCTTTATCAGAGCCCTGTGTCATTGGTAGTTTTTAGATAATAACACAAGACTTTGATTTAACTTAGATCATATTTTATTCTGGAATCCCCACCAGACTACCTGCGCAGATTGAGTTGGCAGCGTGCATAACACGACTTACCACCGTCGTGGTTTTGGCCGATCTGCTAAAGTCTCTTTCTAATCTAAACCGGAAGAGGGTCTTTTCCACCGATTCTCACGGTATCCACCGGAAGGAGGATCAGGACTGAGGTCAAGCCTTGTCATTCAATCCTTCAAGGCCGCCGGCTGCAACTTATAACAGCCATTTTGGTTTCTACACTACTGTACATAAATATTAGGAATCTAATAATTATGTAACATTAATTAACAGAAATCATTTTCATCAACTGAATGTGTATCAATATATTGGTAGAAATTATTTTTTTTTAGGATTTTTCATTAACTTCATTTGTATAAACAAATCATATCTTATTATAATGGAGATTGTGTGTTTTTCTGTCTGTAACCGAAACTATATTCCTACTCAAGTCACAATTCTCTTAGTTATTGACATCACATTCTCCATGATTTTATTTTTATTTAACCTCAATTACTAATAAAATTGTCATACATTATTAATACTGTTAACTATGTCTACATACTGACAACATGCAATTATATTTATATATACAACAAAATAGCGGTTTACAGTGTAAACGGGAAGGCTAATTTGCATATTAATATTAAAAAATCGAATTTAATAAATATGTGCTTAGTATTATTGATTTCTAACTGTTTGGTTTTATTTTAATGAATATAAGCAAAAATCTCTTCAATGAATTTTAGATGAAATCCATTAACAAGATAAAATAACTCATTTTATTCTTTACTTCCTCTTATAACTAAATACTTAAATTAGAAAAAATAACAATGAAAGACGAGAGTGATGGATGAGTAATTTGACTAATGTTTGTCTGCAGAGAAAGCTGACTAAAATCAAAGGATTATAATAAACTTTGAAGTTATCAAAGATTTGAATTATGTCATAGTTATTGATTTGGACTAAATGCAAATCGTTCGGAAAATTAGGGGACCCAGAAAAAAACAGAACCACAAATTTGAATTAAACTGTTAATTTTAACTTGGGGGGGTTTAGGGGTAATCCTTAACTATTTCCTCGTAAATTCCTATCAAAATCAACTGAACCCTCATTTTATGTCCTTGTTTAAACTAACCCACTTTCAGACTAACCATTCTTACAAAATAATTTTAGAATTACACATTGAGTGGAATATTAAAATAGTCGTCGTCGGGCGGCCAATGTCGGTATCAGCCAGTCAGCGAGGAGTCACCCCTTCAATAGCGCAGACCAAGGAGTTGTTTAGCATCTGTGGAGTGCCACACCTACCATCGGCTCCACTTTACCGCACAACACTTGTGCTACTATTATACGCTGAGTTGGCAGGACCGGTATCGAACTAAGGAACCTTGTGGTTTCTAGCCGACGCTCTACCGAACTGACTAACCAAAGAAAATATATAGTATTGTAAAATAATGGGTTCAAGAATATAAAACATTTACTGCAAAAACATGGACATAAAAATGAGGGTCAGTTTATTTTATGGTGGGAATTTACGAGGAAATAGTTAAGGATTACTGCTTAGGTTTAGGTTAGGTTAGGTTGGGGTTGGGGTTGGGGATTAGGGTTATGTTAACCTTAACATCCTATTGAGAATTTTCTAAGTCTATAAGGATTTATCAAAAGATGGGCTAAAAATTTCTTTCATTTTAAATCTGTTATTCCCAAATAAAGACTTTTAAATAGTTTATTTGATATTAATTTAAACAACAGGCTATGTTTTGGGCAGATTAGGAAAAAATGTGACTTCTGGATGGTGGAATGAGGCGCGTATAGGATGTTAAGAGTTAATGGGAAAATAAATAAATTATTTGGGTTCTGTTTTTCTGGGTCACCCTGTAATATGTCTTAATTTCCAACAATTTGCAAGGCAGTCTTGATTTTCATTTATGTAAGAATAGAAGTTTAGTTTTTTAATATATACACGTGAGTGCCTGTATGATTAATTATACTATGAAGAACAGTACATGTAATTGAGAGATTTTTTGGACCATATTACCTTTAGGCACCCCTTTTTGATCTCGATTAAGAAAGGACATATTTTTTGATTATCTCGACTAATATAAATCAAATCTTCATAATTTTGCTCAAAAAGCAAGATCTGGTGATAGGGAATGTGTATATATATTTACTTTGTCGTTAACTGTTTTGTCTTCGTAGTTTCATCCGGACATACATACACACAACTGCCCTTTATATATGTACTAGAAGCGGCTACCCTGCGTCGCCTGGGTAAAGGGGGATCTTTTTAAGTTAGTCCCGCAGATCCATTATTACGGAATCGGGATTTGAATCCTCGTATGATGCCCCATTTAAATCCCTATGTAAAAAAATAGACCTTGCATTGATCCAGCTACTCTGAAAAGAGATGTTAAACATGTCCTTTCTTAATCGAGGTAAAAAAAGGGTGCCTAAAGATAATATGGTCCGATTTTTTAGTGTAAACAAGTGACATGTGCAAAAGTTGCTGCCGGTGGCTTTGGGTAGGATTACAGGGTGGGAGAGCTACTGCGAGTGGTTTAAAGTAGGCAAAGAGTTAAATTTTGTATTTGCAGTAAACTAAAGAAGAAAAAAAGATGATGCAATTTCTAACATTAATAACTGTGGACGAGCAGATTCCCAGCCCCCACGAACGAAACGAATCCGGATATGTGTGGCCTGTGCAAAGGGGAGGAGTGTGGCGAGTGACCACGGAAATTGAACTCGTCACCCCTTCATTGCTGAAATGCTGGTGAAATTCCGCACGAGCAGTGCAGAGTGGCCCAAATGTGGAGTCTCGTCGTGAGGATTGACTCGTGCTGATGAATGTCAAACGTACAATTCAGAGTGAGGAGCCGGATGAAACACAGCAATGGGATATTTAGGGACCTGCCCTTTCGGTGCCTGTGTCTATTAATGAAATTAATGGCGTGATCCCAGGGGGGCCATCCCACCCAGGCAACACCTGCCCCCTTGATTTAAAGGGGTAGGGCTGGGTTTATTGCCCAGTGCCTGAGGCGCCCCCCTTGAAGGGGAATGCTGACGGGATCCACACATTTTTTGCACCCGCCACCCATGAGCTTCGGTTCGTGGATGGTCGCACACTAATAGGGCTGTAGGGGATTATCTTCCCTTTGCCTGGAAGAGTTATCTTCTCGCTGTGTTGCCGTTTGTTCCCACTAGGGGACCTCTGGTATTTAAGCGCCTTATTTGAACTTGTCTTCCTCTTTTAGATGGATCTTCTCAACGAACTGATATGGGCTAGAGTCTATCTACCCCCTTCTCGGTGGGGCTTTTGCCCCCCCCCCCTACATTACTGTAAGTCTTTTATACAGCATGGACTATCCTTTAGTTCCATGTCTGTAACATTTGTATTTTATGTACATTTGGGTATCTCGTTTATACCTAAATATTGTATCTTGTATTTATCATTCATGAATGTGTCCTTTTATCTCTACTCTTATATCTTATTTATATCTTATGTATCTATGTACTTTATGTATCTTATCGTTACCATGTGCTGTACACCTATCAAATGTTTTGTCTCACAAAGTTATTTGAATCTTTATTGAACTGCTTACTTTATGAGCCCACTTCCGAAAAGGAGATGATAAGCCTCTTTTCTCACCCCCCCCCAACAATACGTTGGGCAGTGAAAAGAGGTGTAGGGAATTATCTTCCCTTTGTCTGGAAGAGTTATCTTCCCACTGTGTTGCCGTTTGTTCCCACTGGGGGACCTCTGATATATAAGCGGCTGATTCAAATGCTTCCCCTTCTCTTTCCTTACTGCCTCTGAACGAGCACATGGGTTAGACTTATGTCTACCCCCTTCTCAGTGGGGCTCTCACCACCCTTACATTACTGTAAGTCTTTTATACAGCATGGACTATCCTTTAGTTCCATGTCTGTAACATTTATATTTTATCTACATTTGGGTATATATATCATTTGGTATTATATCTTATTTGTATCTTATGTATCTATGTACTTTATGTATCTTATCGTTACCATGTACTGTACACCTATTAAATGTTTTGTCTCACAACGTGTCGGAGCTGTTGTTCAATTATTAACTTTGAATCTTACAACTGGTGACCCCGACGTGATGTCTACACCATTACAGGGCCTTGTGCCTAACCCGTACATGTGGGGTATGTGGTAAATACATACATGATGCAGTTTCTATCACCTGCTTTCTACAGGTGTTACACTGCCAAGTTTGTATATCGGTTTTAAATTTAGTCAATATAATAAGAGGTTTTATTTTACCTTTTTGAAAGAAATATATTCAAGAAAATTACAAGAATAATAACATTGAATTGATTTTGGTTACTCATATAAAAATAGAGTAATTCTATTAATCCAAATTGAGAAATCTCAACTGTGCAATTTTTTTTCCTCTCTCATTTGAGAGTGCTTAAATATGGCAGCAGCAGCTACAGCAGCAGCAGCAGCAGCTACAGCAGCAGCAGCAGCAGCCTGTGAGTAATTTGACTAATGTTTGTCTGCAGAGAAAGCTGACTAAAATCAAAGGATTATAATAAACTTTTAGTTAATATTTACCAAGAAGATTGTAAATTTAGTCATAGTTATATTGATTTGGACTAAACTTGCAAATCGTTCGGAAAATTAGGGTGACCCAGAAAAAAACAGAACCCACAAATTTTGTAATAAAACTGTTAATTTTAACTTGGGGGGGTTTAGGGGGTAATCCTTAACTATTTCCTCGTAAATTCCTATCATAAAATCAACTGAACCCTCATTTTATGTCCTTGTTTAAAACTAACCACTTTCAGACTAACCATTCTTACAAAATAACTTTTAGAATATACACATTGAAGTGAATATTAAAATAGTCGTCGTCGGGGCGGCCTAATGTCGGTATCAGCCAGTCAGCGAGGGAGTCTATACCCTTTTCAATAGCGCTAGACCAAGGAGATTGTTTTAGCATCTGAGGTGGAGCGCCACACCTACCATCGGCTCCTTACTTTACCGCACAGATCCTTGTGCTACTCATAACGCTGAGTTGGCGAGGACCGGTATCGAACTAGGAACCTTGTGGTTTCTAGCCGATCGCTCTACCGACTGAGCTAACCAAAGAAAATATATTTAGTATTGTAAAATAATGGGTTCAAGAAATATAAAACATTTACTGCAAAAACATGGACATAAAATGAGGGTTCAGTTTATTTTATGGTGGGAATTTACGAGGAAATAGTTAAGGATTACTGCTTAGGTTTAGGGTTAGGGTTAGGGTTGGGTTGGGGTTGGGGATTAGGGTTAGTTTAACTCTTAACATCCTATTGAGAATTTTCTAAGTCTATAAGGATTTATCAAAAGATGGCTAAAAATTTCCTTTTCATTTAAAGTTATCTGTTATTTCCCTTAAAATAAAGACTTTTAAATATGTTTGATATTAAATTTAAACAAAGGCTATTGTTTGGGGCAGATTAGGAAAACAAATGTGACTTCTGGATGGGTGGAATGAGGCGGTATAGGATGTTAAGAGTTAATGGGAAAATAAATAAATTATTTGGGTTCTGTTTTTTCTGGGTCACCCTGTAATATGTCTTAATTTTCCAACCAATTTGCAAGTTCAGTCTTGATTTATTTCATTTTTATAAGAAATTAGTTATTTTTTTAAATATATACACGTGAGTGCATGTATGATTAATTATACTATGAAGAACAGTAATGTGTAAATCTTATTATAATGGAGATTGTGTGTTTTTCTGTCTGTAACCGAAACTATATTACTATTCAAGTCCCAATTCCCTTAGTTATTAATGTCCCTTTCTCAATGATTTCAATTTTTTATTTAAACCTCAATTATTAATAAAATTGTCTTACATTATTAATACTGTTAACTATGTCTACATACTGACAACATGCAATTATATTTATATATACAACAAAATAGCGGTTTTCAGTGTGAACGGGAAGGCTAATTTGCATATTGATATTAAAAAATCGAATTTAATAAATATGTGCTTAGTATTATTGATTTCTAATTGTTTGGTTTTATTTTAATGAATATAAGCAAAAGTCTCTTCAATGAATCTTAAATGAAATCCATTAATAAGATAAAATAACTGTCATTTTATTCTTTACTTCCTCTTATAACTAAATACTTAAATTAGAAAAAATAACAATAAAAGACGAGAGTGATGGAAGAGTAAGTTTCAGTTGTTCCATTTTTTATTATACTCCCTCTGTTTCAAATATTTTATTATACTCCCTCTGTTTCAAATCTTTTTATCTGTATTCTTATTTAGTTTCATTAGCCTTTCTAATTTAATACAATATTTTATTACATTAAAACTTAAATACTTGCACCCTACGGAGGGTGCATATATTTGCTAGTATATATAAGGGTAATTCCAAAAGTAAGGTCTCCAAAGTGCTGGGGACACAGGAAAACAGTTCATGCAGCTATTGGCAACACTGTTGTGTTTGTTGTACCTGCCCCTGCCTCATTCAGTGATTTCTGATGGAGCTCCCAATTGATGCTACTACCAAATATTATAAAGATTTAACCACGAATGGTGACAGACAGGTCAAGAGTTAAGAATAAAACGAACAACTTGAAATAGGAATAAAGACGTGTATTACCGAATATATATATATAACAATAAGGTTGCAAACTTTTAGTGCGTCTGCACAAATGTATGTAATTTTTCACTTATCTGGGTCCTGAGATAGGGTATTATCGGAGCCCTTGCTATGGCCTTCTGATAGTTCGGATATGATAGACGTTCTGTTTGATGTCCGACTCCGATTATAGTTGTTGAGGAAGAGATGGAGAGACCCTGTTTTAGGTCTGTCCTCAGTGAAAGCTGGATCAGAAGAGAGAACGAGTCTGCCAATTCGGCTTTGCCGCCAAAGTATGCTGGCTCATGATTGGTTGGTTCGAAACAGAGGCTCGCAGACAAGGACAATAACCCCCATACCCCAGAATTCTCAATAATATGAAGTTCTCACAGTTATTCAGATTTTGAATGCAAAAGGCTTTAAACTGATTGAAATTCATTGCCAATTAACAGAAGTGTATGGCAAGTTATGCATGGATGTCAAAAAGTTCCGCAAGTGGTGGAGAGAATTTGCAATGACAATGAGCTTTAATACATCTTCAACAACATAACGCCAAGCTGGTATGATATGAGTAAACAAAAAACTGCCACATATGCGGTTGCATAAGATTATTGTCAATCCCCTGTATTTCTAAAGGGGTGGCTTTTTTAGAAAACTACTAAATGAAATGAGATTTACATAGATAAAATCCAAATGAAAATCATCACTTACACACAGAGAGAAGAAAAAGATCAAAATTAGCTAAAGAGAAAAAAATCATAGTGTGTGGATAATTGGATGAAAGTGATATTCAGTGATAAATCAAGAATCTGCATTGCCCATTATGATACTCAAACTTTTGTGTGGTATTTTTGTTTTATTTGAGCGATACGCTCAAATAAAACATATAAAGATGATTGCCTGAAGAAAACAAATTTCCAAAGTTATTCATGATATTGGATTACATGTCATTTAAAAGACATGGGGAAGTGGTTATCATTACCTCAACAATTAATGCAAATCTTGGTTTGGTGATTATGAAGTTATTTTTCAGGGTTATGTCCAATTGGACACATAGCCTAGTGGATAAAGGAGTTAGGTTAAGACAGTTCTAAGTGACAGTGCAATGGATATTAACTGTTAATACAGTTGTTGGGTCAGTAAAATGGTTATTCCTGTATATAGAGTGAGTGAGGGAGAGGCTCTGTGATTGGATATACTAATCACGTGATAGCCCAGAGTTTAGGCACAATATCCAAAAAGTGGTCAGACAGATTCCACCAGCGGCACCTGGAGGCAGCAAATTCAGGGGCTCAAGGAAACCACCCTAAGATATCTTCTCCAACGCGCTGGTAAGTCTCTTAAACTCAACTTTATATTCAGAAAGGACTTTATATTGTTGTTTGTTGTTTTATGTCTAGCCAATAAATAGTTTGAATTAAAGGAAATATTAATTCCTTTCTTCTTGTTGTTAGTCTTAGAATTGAATGCTATACTAACACAATACAGTTCTAAGTGACAATCCTGACTACAGGTGAAAATAACCTAGAATACTTAACATAGCTTGTGCCAGGTCATGGTTAATGGAATGGGAAGACTCTACATCAATGGAATAGATAAAAGGTTCAGTTCAAAGCTCCTGATTACAAAAAAAAAACCACCTGAAGAAGACTGGAGAGTAGGTCAGCCTAAACATTGTATTCATGACAATAAAGATGAGGACAACAGTCTAAAAAATCAACATAATACAAAAAAATTTACACCAAATATTAACAAACAATAATTGTTAGTATTAGGTTGTTACAAAAATAATGGCCGATTGAAGTGCTCGGTTTTGAAATATCATTTTAACATAGAATTCGTTGTTTATTTCATGTGAATTTTTGCATATATAATAATTAATGTGTGCTCAAAATAAAATTTAATTTATTTTCAGATAGAAATAATTTTTGAAAAATAGGAGCCTTCAAAGATGAACATGTCTAAACATGACCTTCACCTTCTTATGTTGCATCAGTTCAAGCTTGGGAACATGTTGCAAGATTTACTGTACAGAAACTCACAGACTTGGGATACGAGACCTTACCACATCCTCCATATTCTTCTGATCTTTCACCAAGGCTTGTATTTTGACTAATTTTAACATTTCTACTGTTAATGCTTCAACAATAAATATATGTATTTGAAATCGGCCATTATTTTTAAATGCTTCATAATAACGCCCAACTTCAACATAAAAAACATATATATATATATATATATATATATATATATATATATATATATATATATATATATATATTGGTTAAGAGGTTGATTTAGAAGGCTATCACAATGCAGTTTGGAATAAATAAAAATAATAATACGGAAGATTTAGGAAGAAATGCCATAGCTGTACTGCTTCAGTTCAATTCTTTGGATAAAGAGGTATTACCTCGAAAATTCAAGAAATAAAAATACAGGTCAACACACAACACCATTGTTACCGTATTATTATTTTTTATTTATTCCAAACTGCATTGTGATAGCCTTCTAAATCAACCTCCTAACAATACATACACAATGCTTCAAGCAAATTATGAAACTCTCTATATATATATATATATATATATATATATATATATATATATATATATAATATATTATAAAGAGAGTGATAGTAAAGTAAATGAAAGTGATTGTCCTTTTGCAATTTTTATTTGGAACAAATGAGTCATATTTATAATTTTGAAAAAAAAAAATTCAAAGAACAACAGAATTTTTGTTTGTTTGTTCATATGATGTTTTGACCGATACATTCTCTACATACATTCTCTGTTGCATCCCTTGTTTTAGTTGAACTCCATATTTGTCTGATTTATGAAAAAGAAAATTCAACTTGATACTGTTTTTTGCTTTGTGGTACTGAAGACCCAAACAAAAGTCTCTTTCTTTACAGAATGACAACTAAAAATGGCTGAAAAATGTTGTGCAAACAATAATAATCTCAATTGTAAGAGTAATTTTTTGAATGAGGAATATTTTGTTATATTTTCACACTCGATACCATTTTAGATTTTCTCTGAATATCTGAGATGAGGCTTGATGATTAGTATTATCTGTGTTATTCAGACTATTGTCCTCATCTTTATTGTTATCTACACTATTTCTCTGAATGTTTGAAATGAGGCTTGATTATTAGTATTATCTGCGTTATTCGGACTATTGTCCTGATCTTCATTGTTATCTGTACAATATTTCAGCCGATATGCCCTCCATCCTTCTTCAGGTATTTCTTGTCGGACTCAGGAACCCTGTAATTGGGAGCCATCACGAACTTTGAACCTAACCCTTTATTCAGTCCATGGGGGTATCCTGTTCTCATTCTGCTAACCATAAAGGATAAAGGAGTTAGGTTAAGACAGTTCTGAGTGACCGTTATCTCTAGACTGCAGGTTCAATCCTGGTCAAGGGCAGCAGTAACATAGAATAATAATTAACACAGCTTAACGCCTCTACCCCAGCTATGGTTAGCAGAATGAGAACAGGAATATCCCCATAGACTGAATAAAGGGTTAGGTTCAAAGTTCCGTGATGGCTCCCAATTACGACAAGAAGGTTCCCGATTATGACAAGAAGGTTCCTAAGTCTGACAAGAAATACCTGAAGAAGGCCGGAGGGCACATTGTCTGAAACATTGTACAGATAACAATGAAGATGAGGACAATATCCGAATAACACAGATAATATTAATTTTAGATATTTTTATTTAGTTGTAATATCTTATTATAATGGAGATTGTGTGTTTTTCTGTCTGTAACCGAAACTATATTACTACTCAAGTTACAATTCCTTTAGTTATTGACATCACATTCTCAATGATTTTATTTTTTATTTAAACCTCAATTATTAATAAAATTGTTTTACATTATTAATACTGTTAACCATATCTACATATTACCAACATGCAATTATATTTATATATACAACAAAATAGCGGTTTACAGTGTGAACGGGAAGGCTAATTTGCATATTGATATTAGAAATGTGATTTTAATAAATATGTGATTAGTATTATTGATTTCTAACTGTTTGGTTTTCTTTTAATGAATATAAGCAAACATCTCTTCAGTGAATCTTAAATGAAATCAATTAACAAGAAAAATAACTGTCATTTTATTCTTTACTTCCTCTTTTAACTAAATACTTAAATTAGAAAAAATAACAATGAAAGACGGGAGTGATGGAAGAGTAAGTTTCAGTTGTTCTATTTTTTCGATTATACTCCCTCTGTTTCAAATCATTTTATCTGCATTCTTATTTAGTTTCATTAGCCTTTCTAATTTAATACGATATTTTATTTCATTAAAACTTAAATACTTGCACCCTACGGAGGGTGCATATATTTGCTAGTGTTTATAACTAAAGTATAACCTGAAAGAATGCTTCGGTCTTCTCTTTGGAGCTGCATATCTTTCAGAATATAAATTTATCAAAACTTAAGATAGACCTAAATTTGAGCCCAAACAATTGATTTGAAAATTAACAAAACTAGTACAAAATAAAAAACACCCTCCGGGCGATGTAAAAATAGATTTTTGAAACATATTGCCTGAGGGGTGGGAGTTAAAAATTCAATGTCAGTGAGTTTGTACCCTAAGTAAATAAAATCATTAAATTCATTAAAGGATTAGAAAAATAAAACAATTTGAAATGTAAACTTTAAATATGTATTAAAATAAAACAAACTATATATAGATATATAATACCAGTCATGTATTTATTAAAACTTGTTTTAAAAAAAATGAGGACTGTCTAATGCTGCATGTTCAAATTTTGAGTGTATTTATTCTGTTATGACGATTTTGGGTAATGTGACGTAAGCAGTGACGTAATTTTTGTTACAGACAAAAACCGGAAGCGAATCTCCATTATTAATAGATAAGTTTTAATTAAACTGAAATAAAAGAATTCCTTCTGATAACAACTTGTAAAGATGAAAATGAAAACTCAGTTGATAAAGTTATAAAGAAATGAAAACAAAAAAACGAATAGATCATTTCTTCTTAAAATAAAGGAAATTTCTTTTCTTAAGCTAAAATTTAATCACATAGTGAACGATGGAAAAATATTTCTTTGAAAAGGTCAACAAACATCTAAATGCCAATTTTAAATAAAATGAACTGTGACAACCTCATTTTAAGAATGATTGAGAAGTGCCATTTTTATTTTTATTCTTTTAAACGTAATTTTAATGAATTTCCAGCTTTTGTCGCTTTGAAAACTGTTTTAAGATTCAGCAAAATAAGACAGAATAACATGAGTCGACAGAGATTTCAATATTGATGGAATTTGCTGACAGCAAGGATTCTGAACGACATTCTTAAAGGATAAAAAGAACAAAGAATATGAATGAGGAAATTTCCCAAAAGAGTTTTGCTAAACTTATTACTACTCACATCTATTTATCACAATATATATTGTAGTTCTCTCTTTAGATATCAATTCATGACAGTATATAACCAACATTTATATGCTTATACATACTAGCAAATATATGCACCCTCCGGCTGCAAGTATTTAAGTTTTAATATAATAAAATATCATATTAAATTAGAAAGGTTAATGAAACTGAATAAGAATGTAGATAAAAAGATTTGAAACAGAGGGGGTATGATTGAAAAATAGAACAACTTTGAAACTAACTCTTCCATCATTTTCACTTACTCCCCTCTTTCATTGGTAAATTTTCCTAATTTAACTATTTAGTTAAAATAGGAAGTAAAGAATAATATTACAGTTATTTCTTCTTGTTAATGGATTTCTTTTTAAGATTCATCCCAAGATTTTTGCTCATATTCAATAAGATAAAACCAAACAATTAGAAATCAATAATACTAAGCATATATTTATTAAAATCAAATTTTAAAGATCAATATGCAAATTAACCTTCCCATTCACACTTTAAACCGCTATTTTGTTGTATATATAAATACAATTGCATGTTATTAATATGTAAATATGATCAACAGTCTTAATGATGTAAAACAATTTTATTAATAATTGAAGTTTAAATAAAAATAAAATCATGGAGAATGTGATGTAAATAACAAAGGGAATTGTGACTTGAATGGTAATATAGTTTCGGTTACAGACATACAAACCCACAATCTCCATTATAATAAGATGTATCGACATATGTATGTAGACTTGTCAATTTTTATTGACTTAATTATTCATTTATCGGTAATAAAGGACTATTTCCTCGTAAATTCCTACCATAAAATAAACTGAACCCCCATTTTATAAATGTTTTATTTTTCTTGCACCCGTTATGTTACAATACTAAATATATTTTCTTTATTTATTTTAATATTCATTTCAATGTGCATATTCTAAAAGTTTTTATTTTGTCAGAATGTTTACATTTAAAGTGGGGGCTCGTTTAGCAATTTATTCATAAATTGGATCCTCCTTTTATGACCGTAATTGATTGAAAAGGACGGTGGAAGAATATACCATTTGGCTGTGGGGAGGATATACGTAACGTGCCAACGAACGGATGAACAAGCATAATTATAATATAGAGTTATATTCATCAACAAACTTGGATAAGGCTTACTCATAAGCATCTTATCCTTATAATTTAGTGCTGATAGCACGTATTCTCTTGTCTCTCTCTCAACAACTGTTCCTATTGGTTATCAGTCTCGGTCGGTAGAACGGCATCCAGTGTTCACAAAGAGCTGTAAGTTTTTAATACTCGCCCAACAATGGTGTTTTCACGTAGATGGATGGATATATATAT